>JAVYIG010008584.1:0-87763 GCA_035222895.1 Strongylocentrotus droebachiensis
GGAATGAATGCGTGAGAAGCCTAAAGATTTAAAAAAAGAAAAAAAATCATTTATGTACTGCCCGACTGCCGCCAGTAGTACCTTGTTGTTGGTTGGTTGGTTAGTTTTATCCAGGGGACCGACAGCTTTAAGTCCTCTCCAAGAGACTTGGTAATATAGGATTAATGCCTTCCCAAAACTTCGAATACAGTAATAAGTGCTCAAGTAGACCCTTCCAAAGCGCAAAATCAAGGATTTCTCTTTCATCTTTGTACAATTTTACGTTTTCCTTTGATCTCCCCAACTACCTCTAATTTGTACTTCCTCTTCGATTTATATCTTTGTCTTTTTCAAAAATAAAGATACAATTTCCGCATTAGAACTACTGACTGGAGTAAACTGTAATCGCGACAAACCGTTGAGGTATGCTAGGCATGCGCAATAGGAAGTCATCGCATCGTGTGAAGCAGAAATTGAACGATATCCGACCCTAAATTTGACGTTTGGCAGGAAACCGTGCAGCTGAGAGGACTTATATCTTGCAGGGAGGAAGTCTAGATAAATTGTCTTCGATTTGAGGTGGTCATGCTTTGAAGCTGATGTGAAGATCAAAGAAAACATGGTAAGATTGTTAGAGTCACCGCACCTACTTTCGTTTCAAGGGGATTTTACGTTGATAACCAAGCGGAGGTTCTGCGGCAGAGTACAGTACGAGTCGCTACGTGTCTTGACCGGTCGCCGTGAATTGAAATTGCGTGTGCTGATGCGTGCATGATTTTTAAGGGTGGGTGTGTGCCTCGGCTGTCAGTGCCATGCTAGCTTGACTTGCTCAATTTGAAATGAAAGGTGTGTAAGACCATATTTCCCAGAATGGCCACGGTTACAGTCCACAAGATTGTTAAATAGGAAGTAGGCTAGGGTCATTACATTATGCACAGACGGTAGCAAGTGCACACACATCGCACAGTAATTTTGTCAGACTAAGTAAAAAATAAAAGGCATTGATTGTGACATAGTTTGACCTATTTTCAATTGACTTATTCGACTGTGTCTGTGACATACAACTGATGCAAGTGATTGTATGCAGAGTTAATGAGTGGTTCCCCTTTTCAGGATATTGTCTGTAAATCTAAAGTTAGTGTGCACATGAAATTAAAGTCTTTTCAGACGTTATAGATCTAATTTGCATTAATTTGAACGAGGTGGCTGGCAGTGTATTCATAGATTTGTGGGGTCTGATTAGGACATGAATGGCTGGAGCTCATTCATGTTACTGTTAGAAGTCATCTTCTTCATCACCATCCTTCTCCTAGCTCCTCTTCTTCCTCCTCCTCTTCTTCCTCCTCTTCCTCCTTTTCTTCCTCTTCCTCCTCCTCATCCTCCTCTTCTTCCTCCTCTTCTTCCTCCTCTTCTTCCTCTTACTAGGGTGTCTGATCGCGCACCCAATATTGTGTGCTAAAACCCTTCCCATAGAGATTGTACGCATCCCTATGTGGTCTACGTGCATTGCGCGACCTAGACCGAATTTTTCGTCTCTTTCGTTCGTTAGCCTCTTATTGGGTAGGGTCGGCTCTCTCTTTAGAGACCGAAACAGACCATCCCGCGAAATGTGTAGGGTTATGTGGGCAAATCAGTACACCAAACTTGCAAAACTTATCCCCGAATTACTCCTTTCACAGGATGCATATCCGCTGCATTTTATATTGTAAATTAGGTATATGCTTAACTACTTCGGTTCCACTTACCAACTTGATAGAAATATTCCGTTTAATGGTCCATTTTTAGTAAATTATGGGTCAAAATCGAAATCCATGATAAAAATCTTGCAGCGGTGGTTTAAACTCTCACTGCGCATAAGGTCATCTAAATCTCATCCCTTCTAGTCTACGCCGAAGGCAAAATGCATGTCATTACGAACTCGTAGCTCGTGCACAGTTTTTCCGTTATAATCATTTTGCCTTCAACGTAGACTAGAAGGGATGAGATTTAGATGACCTTATGCGCAGTGAGAGTTTAAACCACCGCTGCAAGATTTTTATCATGGATTTCGATTTTGACCCATAATTTACTAAAAATGGACCATTAAACGGAATATTTCTATCCAGTTGGTAAGTGGAACTGAAGTAGTTAAGCATATACCTAATTTACAATATAAAATGCAGCGGATATGCATCCTGTGAAAGGAGTAATTCGGGGATAAGTTTTGCAAGTTTGGTGTACTGATTTGCCCACATAACCCTACACATTTCGCGGGATGGTCTGTTTCGGTCTCTAAAGAGAGAGCCGACCCTACCCCAATAAGAGGCTAACGAACGAAAGAGACGAAAAATTCGGTCTATGCGCGACCCTGCAAAATTGGTCAATGATTTTATGAAAAAATTTGAAATTCAAACCTTTATAACAAATGATCCTGAAGGTGAAACTCAATAAATGAGGTGTCATATGAAAGAGCAGGTTTTTCTCCATATTCCCCATATGGGGCCACCCCCAGAATTCTAAAAATATCTTGGTCAAAACAGCGATTGAAATGTTGTTTGCATCCTAGCTCCAAAATTTGCCACTTTCCTGAGCTGCGCCCCCGCGGCTTAAGCAGGGCTAGACGTAAGGATAATATCCAGGTGCTTTTTTTTTTCGCTAGCCCCAAGGGATCATTTGTTCTAACAGTTTGAAAATACCCTTCCCACATTTTTGGAATCAGCTAATTAGGGAGGCGTGAGCTCCGCTCAGTCCAAACCATGGTTACATCGCGTAACATCTGCGCGTATAGTGAATGAAAGTATGGATAGCTTTCGCGCCATAAACCCCGGAAGTGAATACACGTTATAGTCAATGGCAATATCGCGGAGACAACGTGCACGTTGTCTCCGCGATATTGCCATTGACTACAACGTGTATTCACTTCCGGGTTCTATGGCGCGAACGGCCACCCATACTAGTCAATGGCACATATCGCGGAGACAGCGTGGCTCAAGCTGCAAGTCCCGCATTGGCTTAGCAACATGCGTACGATATGCATACGCTTGCATATCGCGTGATACAGCTGTTTGTCTGAATTTAGCAAAACAACATCACTCTGCGTGGACGTCTTTTTCGTCGATTTTGACCAAAATGATATGAATATACCAGCGTTTTGGAGGGGCTGTATCTTTTGATAGAAACATCGCTGAGACTTGAAATTTGAAATGTATTATTCTGATTACATTTTTTATTCAAATATCAAACAAAAATGGTGAAAAACGATCCCAAATTGAAAATTGAAAAATCGTTCAGACACCCTACTCTTACCTTTACCTTTACCCGAGATTCTGGAAGAATGCTGTGTTCTCAGCAGTCAGGCTTCCAGTTCAATTTCATTTTCTTCCTTGTAGTTGGGTGTCTTCATCTTGGTAAGTTTGTCTGGCTCAGTTCTGCGTCGGGTATTCTACTCATATGGGGAGCAGAAACTCTTGTCCTTCCATACTCGATCCAGTCTGGCTTTAAAGGCATTCACCGTGGTAGCAGTGACTACCTCTTCTCTTCTTCTTCTCCCTCTTCTCCCTCTTCCTTCTCTTTCTCTTTCTTCTTCTCCTTCTCTTTCGTCGCCTCCTCCTTTATCTTCTTCTTTTTAAATTCTATATCACCTTGAACTCTGCACCAGGTCCAAAAAAAAATTTGGTGTTGGACATATCAGAATTCTGACATGATTTTTAACCAAGATACAGAATGTCTCATTCAAATGCAGCAATTGCTTAAATGTAGGGTGGTTTAATCATTGGTTGCAAGGTTCCATCTTTTATTGCCATGTTCCACCTTTGATTGCAAGGGTCCACCTTTGATTGCAAGGTTCCCACAGAAGAGTAAAAGCTGATACAACATGGCACGATTCCGTGCCATGTGTCCTTTATTTAGTACACTTGACGTTTATCCATTCAGCCACAGATGGAAAATTTCTTGGTAGGACTATGACTATTAGAAGTGATTCAAGAAAGCACTATTTTAATTGTCTTACCAAGAGATTGTTCATTTTTTGGATAAAATATGTGGCAAAAAAACATTTATGCCATACATGTACTGGACACTTTGCACGGAATCGCCCCTGCCCTAAAAATGGAAGACTATGACTGAAAAGATTCAAAAATCTAGACTAGAAGTCATATGATATCTAGCATATGACATCACTGTCAATGAACTGTCAATGAATGTTCAAAGACCCAAGGCATAAAATATCAGATTTGTTTAGTATTAGTCACACATGTGACTATATACTATCACCTAATAGGAAGACTAAGCACTTTCATATTTTTATGCAAACATTGCATTTTAGCAGCAGAACTAGAATTAAAGGGAAGAATTTGAAAGAACCCTCATAAGTACAAGGCCAATGACATGCCATTGAAATGCACACAGAAATTACCATGGGTTTCAAAGGGATGTGGGATGTCAGAAATATATTATTTATGACGGTTTTTTTAAACAGTACCCAGCTTATAAAGATTTTTTTTTTTTTTTTTTGGGGGGGGGGGGGGAGAGGGTCAACAAACTTTGTCTTGTTATAAGTGACGCTGTCTCTGTTGAATGCATTGATTTGCATGTCTCTTTTAATGGTTTTTCGAATCATGGATGTCATAATTTAGTTTCAATCATGCTATTATTGATGGATCATGGATGAATTACCAGTACAGTATATTCTGCTCTGATGTACTTGTGCATCACAAGAACATAGCGATAGTGTACAAAAGTACAAGTTTAGGTTGATACATGTATAGAATAGTTGGTTTGGAATTCAAAAACGCTCCAAACGTTCGATGCTTTTGTCGACCAGTGAGAGAAATATTCTTTGCAAAGAACTTGTTTGACTCCATTATCAAAAGTCTAGTCATTTCAATGTGAAGGTAAAAATTCCAGTAAAAAAAGGATCTAAATTGAGCTTTGCAATACCGTCTGACAAACTTCAAGGCCCGAATTCACAAAGGAGGTTTAGATTTAACCCATGGTTTATACCCTCATTTACATAACCCATGGTTTAAAATAAGCGCAAAATAAGCATGACACAAGTCAGAGGTCCAATATTAGACGCGCGCAAGGCAAACTACGCTTATTTTGCGCTAATTTTTAAACCATGGGTTATGTAAATGAGGGTTTAAACCACGGGTTAAATCTAAACCTCCTTTGTGAATTCGGGCCCAAGTGTTTCACTTAACTTTAGATGTCGTGCAAAGACAATGTATTGTAGAGCTGCGGATGACATTTCCTGCTCCTGCACCTGACTTGGATGCATTTGCTGGGTGCTCTATCAGTGTACATCATATCAGGGCCCTGTTTCACAAATCTTGGTGTCAATAATAAATGGTACAGATCTATGACAAATTCACTCTCAGCCAATCAGATCCCACAATTTCAGTAGCTTTTGTAATTTGTTGTTGATAACAAGTTTTATGAAACAGGGCCCTGTGTTAAGACATTGACTGCTTTTCAATCTGATAGGGCAATCACATGACTTGCACCGTTTAGCACAGTACAAATGCTGCAACATTGCTATGCCCATTGGATTTGGTGTACACTGTATGTAAGTCAACCACATTTTCCTTTTCTCATGGCCATACCTGTCAAGCTTGTCACATGATTCATCCATCAATTCTTGATGTGTTTGTTTATAAGGGGTCAAAAAAAAATCAAAGCTGAAGCATGCTGATTAATGAAAGTTCCTGATATGGAACTCCTAACACTTGAAGATACAGGTGCTTTAGGTTACCTTTTCAAATCTTCATCTTCCTTTAAAAAAATGCTCATCAATTTCCCCCCAATAATATTACTTAATAACTTAATAAGATAATTAATTGAGTAAAAAAGTTCTTATTCAAGGATCTATGACCCACACAATGTAATAAAATATATATATTCCCTGATAAGACATGACCTTGTCTATCATCCAATTTGGCAAGCAGATCAGTGAATTGTGTGATGTTTAATCTGCACAGATTCAAATAAGATTCAATGTCTTTCTGAAATTATAGGGAAAAACCCTATGTTTTAGTCCGACGCATGTAGACATAACAGCGATGAATGTTTTGACTTCTTCGCCTTTAAAAAAAAACAGGCTTGTTATTTCTCAAAAGTTTACAAGAAGAATGGCATTATCAGAAATTGATGTTGTACCCTTTATTACAAGTAGCTTACAGAACTAATTTTCTGCCGAGTTCGACCCTGTCTTTGGTGCAGATGTCATCCTTTCTTTTTAAATACTATATATTATTTCATTCCTCTCTGGAAATAATGTTCTATTTGCATGGCAAGAGAGAGAGAGAGAGAGGAGGAGGAGGGGGGGGGGGGGGGGGGGGAGATAGTTAATAAAAGAGTAGCATCGACATTGATTCCTATGTACATGTAAGATGTTATAACCTGGTATAAGGTATGACATACATGTACATGTATATTGGTACTGCTAGCTCTCTGCTTCATGTTGAATAAGAGACTTGCACGTAGGATATTAAGCTAAACTGCTAATGTGAAGTTCAACATTAACGGAAGGTGAATAGTATCGCTGACCTAAATCAAAGGAAACACTAATGGTGTGTATGAACTCTGTCGCACAAGTACTTCGTCTATCGCACATGTACCATATTAAATGTTACAGGAAGTTATGGTCCATCCTGGTGATTTCCCTAAAATTTGACATAATTTTTATCTTCCAACATTTCTTAGAAGGTTATACTCCTGAAAATGTGATCTAAATGGTTATAATCAGATCTAAATCCACTATCTTTTTTACATTTAAATGTTTTATTTTATGTTGTTTATTTATTTGTTTATATAAATATCTATTTATTCATAATTACCTTTTTTTTCTGGGGGGGGGGGGGGAGCGGGGGTCCAAGTCAAATACTTTGAATAAAAATTTAAAAAAATCATAATCATACAACTTAATATTAGATGCAATGAATTTTGCGCCCACCATAATGAAGAATATTTAGGTTAGTTCTGACAAAAGCTATGTATTCGCCACACATGAATTCTTGTGGTTCATTTTTATTCTAAGATGATACGTACAGTCTATGTTTTCTCTTTTCTTGTAATTCCCTTCATTTTTTTTGTTAGTTCATGTAAGGTACCTGGTATCCTTATTTGCCTTTGGTCAGCATAGATTCACAGAATAATAAAATGACATGGTTTCATCGCGGAGTGATGATTGTTACAAAACAACTAATGAATGTCTCCTTTGCTTCCTGACAGACTACGGAGGATTCCTCTCTCAGGACCCTGGAGGGTCTCATGTCAGAGTTCTTTGCCATATCAACAACAAACCAACGCAAGAGAGACATCGGTAAGATCAATTCAATTCAATTCAATTTGTATTTATTTCATTTCTAACAGAAAGATAAACTAAGGTATTACAGATATTATTACAGAAAGTATGACAAAAATGTACATGTACATATTCGTTTTCATCTTTAAAGGTATTACAAAGTTTTGGTATGGGGTCATGAATTTGGTTCAAATTAACATATTGGAAGCATACCGGTATGCGTTCCTACAATATTCATTGATCGTTGTCGCGGTTGAAATCGAGTCTAAAGTTATGAAACTATAAAAAATAAACTTTTTATGTTGTATAGCTCCCTCTCAAGGTCAAGATATTAATTTAGCTATGAAACAACGTTTATTGACTAAAATCGACCAATTAGCTATTTCCGTTTGGAAATTATATATCACAACTACATATTCTGAGATTTTCATGGTCGCAGCTACCACTGTACGGCCATAGGCGCTATTTGAAATTTATCAAAATTTACCGGGAGCACCGGTAAATTTTTATATTCAATTTTTCTCGAAAACAGAAGTGTTTCAGGGGCTAATTTTTTTAGTGCTTATAAAACATCCACAGGGGCATCCAAATATATCAAAATTGTAAAGATTCACTATCCACCCAATTTTCAAAATTTCCCAAAACTTTGTATTACCTTTAAGTATACAAATACACTTTACACGTAAAAAAATTATTACAAGAAATTTTTAATTTCTGAGGAAATGGGGGGATCCACTAAAAAGCAGTGCTTGTAGTTTGTGGATCCCCCAAATCAGTGATTGAGACATTTTTGTTTCTTCTTCACATCAATGAATATATTTAAATCTTTAAATTTACAGGTTCTTTTGTGTATTGCTAGTATTAGTGATTCAAGTAAACTTTTGAAATTTTGAAAACCTGTTCTCATGTGATGTACAGTGCTGTGCATATCGATATTCTGATTTTTAATGAAAATTCCAGGAAATGTATTTTCACCCAACCGTTTCACTGCTTCTATTGAATGCTTTTGTACTTTGTACCTCATCCATCACTAGTGATATTAATGTCATATCAATCAAGGAGAACGACTTATACACACAAACAAATATTAATCACTAATAATGGAAATTACCCTAACGAGGAAAAGAAAAAATAGCATGTATAATTTACCACATGATTATTATAATAGTACAAATTAAAGATAAACTCCAGTTCTGGTAAAAAAAAAATTAAAAAAATAATAATTCTCACAGAATCAAACGAAACTTACACTGAATGTTCAAGATTACAAATAAATAACATGTGCCACACAATTTTGGAAGAAGATGTATACTGGCTGAGTAATGAGCGTATTTGTCAAGGTAGTACTAGCCCCGACACCATGTGTGTTGTCCCTTATATATAGCTTTCTGTGTGCAGTGCTTGTTACTTTACCGAGACTCGGTCAAATTTATTATGATTTTGATGACTCCAGAACCTTGCAGTGCACACCAATACTTACATGCTACATGATCAACTGTTTCTGATCCTTTCCACACCTTTTCTTTCACAATGCAATCGCATTACCAGTACTAAAGTTTATCTTTAATCAATTCATTGACCTTTCAAGGAAATGTAAAAACTGATCATGAATTGGGATCTTCTTTCTTCTCATGTTTCCAGAGGAACTTCTGAATAACTTCAGCGCACAGAGTGGATCATGGAGACATTGCTTCTATTTCCTCATGCATACTCGTAATGAGTATGTCATGATGTATGCCCTCAGTGTCTTTGAGGTAAAGTATGAAACTCATCTTTGATTTGATTGTGTCGCCCTGCCCTCCCATCTCTCCCCACTCTCCCCACTCTCCCTTCCATATTCTTCCTTTCCTTTCCTTCCTCTTTTCTTTTCCTTCTCCTCTCTTTCCCTGTGCATATGGACATATTTGTGATGTGCACTATATGACTATGGCATATCATTACTCTTGTTATTTCATCTTTCTACTCCTCTCTTACTATCTCAGTTTTTTGGGTTATCTTTCTTTCTTACTTCTTTCCTTTCTTACCATCTTTCCTTTCTTACCATCTTTCCTTTCTCACTATCTTTCCTTTCTTAAGTATCTTTCCTTTCTTACCATGTTATTACACTTGATTTTTTATTTGGCTCTCTCCCTCTAGAATGTCTGTCCATACCATCTCACTCTCTCTCCCCCTTTGTATTATTTATTTGTGCTAACTGCAGCTTTTGTCAGATTTGGTTTGTATATCTTTCTGTTTTCGCTTTCTCTCTCTCTCTCTCCACCCATTCTTTATATCATAGTTACATTTTATATTTCCACAAGTTTCAGGTGTGCTTCCATGTTATTTACTCTCTCTCCTTCTCTCTCTCTCTCTCTCTCTTCCTTGTATAGAATGTAATCAACAGACAATGGATAGGGCTACCTCCCCAGGATCGGATGGAGATCCGGTCCGGCCTGACCAAGTTCCTCCTGGGCCAGCACAAGGTGGTCCCAAACTACATCAGGAACAAGCTGATCAAGGTGATCGTCTGCATCGCCAGGCTTGACTGGCCTCACTTCTACCCGGACTTCTTCCCCTCCATCATGCAGGTAAGAAATAATTAAAGTTGCTCAAGCGTGGGTTTATAGAGGGCAGCACACGGACGTACGCACAGGAGCGTAATACAGAGCTGCCAACTAGTACGGATTTCCCGTAATTGGTACGGAAATTAACGACCATTACGGCAGTACGGAATGTTGTCTAAAAATTACAGATTTTTTTTTTTTTTTTTTTTTTTTGCGCATAGGGATCTATCGTAGCAAGTGCTGTACAGTATGGTGGCCATCCAGCACTCGCTGCATGAGAAAGATGGAAAATTATCAAGTATTCTCTTAATAGAAGCCAATTTTTCATTGAAAACTTATGTGTTGTGATGAACTGAAAATCAATATTTAGCAACTTTGTGGGAGTAAAATCACAACAAATTTCAGATAATCATGCGCGCATGCGTCCGCTTGCCATTCGTTTAAGATTCATGGCGCCGCATAGGAAATTACTGATTTATTCCCCAAATTACTGATTTTGAGCCTTATGGTTACTGATTTTCTGTTCTGGAGGTTGGCAGCTCTGGTAATACCCATCGGCTCAGTGTTATGTAGTGATCGCCAGGTTGCCTACTTCACAAACGACTATACACCCACGCATGAAAAATAATAATAATAATACATAACATTTATTAGGCGCTTAATACTGATGTTTCTGAGCGCACAGTGTTCTGATTAAGAGAAGACTATAACCCGTAGAATTAAATTAGAAGAAAAAGCAAAAATACAAAAGTAACATAGAAAAACAGTGGCAATCAACTAAATAAAGACAAATATGGTGCGCACCTCCATTGACCGACGCACAACTGCAATTTACAATTTGAAAAGATAGGTTTTGAGTAGAGATTTGAATTGAGATACAGAGGGGGCGCAGTGAATAAAGGCGGGCAGTTTGTTCCAGAGAGCGGGGGCAATAACTGAAAAGGCGCGGTCACCATACCGGGTGTTAGTGCGGGGTCCAGGTGTTAACAGTAATGTGGAAGATGAACGAAGTGTTCGTGACGACGTACGGGAACGTAAGGATATGAGATAGGAAAGGTAAGAGGGGGCTAAGCCATTGATAGCTTTGTAGCACAGGAGAAGAATTTTGAAGGATATGCGGTGGTGAATTTTAAGCCAATGTAGTGAGTTCAATATTGGAGTTATGTGCTCTGATTTACGCGAGAGAGTCACAAGCCGAGCAGCGCTATTCTGTACCCTTTGAAGTGGGACTAGATGTGACTGAGGGAGGCCAGAAAGAGAAGAATTACAGTAATCGATATGGGTCGAGACAAAAGCATGGACTAATTTTGAAGTTGTGGGTCGGTCAAGTAGCCTCCTGATTCTACTGATCTTGTATATACCAAAGGAAGCAGACTTACAAATATTACTAATGTGTTGTTTGAAAGTAAGATTGCTGTCAATATTTAAACCAAGGTCACGCACAGAAGCACAACAACTGAGAGAGCCATCACTCATAACAAGATCAGGAAAGGGGTCTGAGTTCCGAAATTTAGAAGTAATATGAATCATTTCAGATTTTGAATCATTAAGGCAGAGACAGTTTTGAAAAGACCAGGTTTTGATTTCATTGAGGCAACTGGTGAGTTTGTTCGCGGCTACTGTCCTGCTGTTTGGGTGAAGAGTTACATAAATCTGGGTGTCGTCTGCATACATAGTGTGTTGAATATTCTGATGAAGGTTAATAACATTTGAGAGAGGGCTGGTGTAAAGAATAAACAGGAGGGGGCCGACCACGGAATCCTGCGGAACGCCGCAGATGAGGGGAAATGATTCCGAGTTGGTGTCATTGATGATCACCTTCTGAGTTCGGTGCATGAGATAGGAGCGAATCCATTGAAGTACGGTGCCGGTGATGGAGAAGTCGTTCTCTAAGCGATGGAGTAACAGGTCGTGGTTGATAGTGTCAAATGCGGCAGTGTAATCAAGCAAGATGAGGACAGCTTCATTACCCTTATCTACAGCTAGAAGCAGGTCATTTAGGACCTTGACAGTTGCAGTCTCAGTAGAATGATGATTCCGATAGGCAGATTGGTGGATTGGAAACAAACCGAGATTGTCAATGTGGGCTTTCAGCTGTAGTGACACAATACGTTCCAAAACCTTCCCAAGGAATGGCAGGTTTGCGATGGGCCTGTAGTTCTTAAGTCCATTCGTGTCGAGACTCGGCTTCTTTAGGAGGGGAAGAAGCAGAGAAGTCTTAAAAGACTCTGGAACTATTCCGGATGATAACGAGAGATTGAACAGTTTGGTTATGTGAGGAAGGAGTTCATCGAGGACTTCCTTTAGAAGCCAGGTAGGAATCGGATCTAGCTTACAGTGTTTAGAAGGAAGTGAAGTGATGAGCTTCCTGACTTGTGAGAGGGATACAAGGCAGAAATCAGAGAGTTCATGACGAGGGCCTGGAGCATCTTTAAGATCAACTTTTACATTTTTATGGAAGAAAAAAAAAGAGGAAAATGATATATGAAATAGCTCCTCAAGAAATATACATTTGATATAGACTATTTAGGACTTCTGTCAATGAAATGATCTCTATACACTGATAAGGATTGTGGATTCTAGGATAGCAGTCCTCAGATTGATGGATGATTGTTGTTGTTGCTTACCTTTGTGCTCAGTAAGCTAGTGAGTTGCACGAGACCTACAATTTCCCACCTGCGGGACTAAGTACTAGTACACAATTAATGCTCAACTCCAAAAACACAAGTACTGACTTGATCTTGCACCCAGAGTTACATGTACCCCCGCTCCAAAACGATTGCTCTGTTCTCTATGAGCCAATTGCCTACAATCTCCTCAATGTGAAGTCTTTTCCTGGCATGTTTTTCTTTGAAATACTACAGGGAAATCTTGAATATTGATAAAATGTTATGAAGTAAGACAGAGTTTGTGGATGATTGTTCCCAGTTAATGTGATTGCTGCAGTGATCAGCAATAGTCTTGTGGCACTGTTTTTCACCATCATTTATCCAAAGATGATCGGTCCCAGTCACACAAGATCATCTCGGAGGCATTACTTGCCTCTGACTTTGTTGAATTTGCTAGATTGATCGGTATTCACAGTTATATAAGCATTACATTTAGCTAGGATAATGGACAGTGGGCACATTGAGGGTGTTTCACAAACTTTTTTTCAATGACAAATGACAGAAATCAGTGACCAATCTGCTGATAACCAATCGGAAGCAAGGATTACACTAGCTTATAACAAAAACTGTAATTTGTCAATGATGACAAGTTTTGTGAAACCCCCTAATATTCGTTCTTGCTTTCCCACAGCTCATTCAGCAGCCACAGACATGTAGTCTTGGTCTGATCATGCTCCAGACCACATCGGAAGAGCTGGCATCTCCGAGGGAGGACTTGAGCGCCGCCAGGAAGGAGGAGGTGCAGAGACTGCTCCTGGATCAGGTTCCAACAGTCTTCAGTCTAATCACACGTAAGACACTGCATTGTTTTTCTCTGTCTTCCTGTTGTACCACTTAATTTATATTTAATTATTTACATAGACAAGCCTTTGATAGGCCTTTGGCCATAGTTTGTCCTCCCACTTTTTGATACTTCTGTTCTGTTGTGTTATTTGTTGGAATTGATTTTGTATTGTAAATGTTTGTTATTGTGATTTTTATCAAATGTGCAAATAAATTGAATTGAATTCAAGACTATTTTATGCTGAAGAAGATGAGACTTGCGGGCTGTAATAAACTTGTAAATCTCTAAAATGTTATAAATTAGGTATTGTTCCAAATTTGCTATTGTGGGGAGACTTTGTAAGTATTTTAATCAGCAGTCATACCTGTTTAGTGACCGCCTTTAACGAAAGACTGGGTTTCTATAAGATGACTTGTTTGTGTTCGTTGAACATTGTTTCTCACTCAGACTTGTAATACGGAAATTGTTCATAAACTTTTAAGATCACCTATCTGTACTGACCAATTTTCATTACATGTAAGAACAAGAAGATCAGATTTGCCAGCCTGTAATAAACTTATAAATCTCTAAAATTTTATAAAACTAGGTATTGATAGGAATCTGCTATGGAGGGATAGACTTGGTAAATAATTCAATCAGCAGTTATACCTGTTTAGTGACCTCCTATAATGAAAGACTACATTTCTATATGAACATTGTTTCTCACTCAGTCTTGTAATATGGAAATTGTTCATTAACTTTTAAGATCACCATCTGTACTGACCACTTTTCTTGTCGCTATCAAGCAGCCTTTATTAGCTGCTGTTACTGTAAATTAAAGGTGTTACTGCTTTTAATAAGTAAAACAGGTCTAATATTTCCCAGTAATATACTCTTAATTCAAGAGCATACAGCAATTTTTAAAAGTTTTTTTATTAAAAGAATGACCTAATGTATCATTCACCATATTCAAGATTTGTGCAGTACTATAGTGATTGCCTGACCACTCCTGGCTCAGTGATGCCACTGGCAGAGATGACAACCAGTACGATTAAATCGTATTTAGTACGATAATAAGAGTAAAATACAATAATATGATTTCACCTCTTGAAATACGATTTTTCAACAAAAAAACAAAAAACAAAAAACTTTTTATTTTTAAAACGCATAAAAAACAGCGAAATCGCATAGAAACATATAAATGTAAACCCCGCAACCCCCCAAAAAACTTTGCTTTACAATTTTCTCATTGATAAATGAAAGAGCAAACATTTTACTAAGACCGTACTTACTAGTAAAACATTTTTCTGAAATTTTACTGGCCGGGGCCGACAGGTCATTGGTAGTGTCGAGTTTTCGTGAAAATCTGATTTTTCTCTCCAAAATCTGATTTTTTAGGATACTCAGTCTGTTTTTTTGTGTCAAGAGGTTGGCATCTCTGCACTGGCAGAAGGTCCCCTGACATCAGATGCCAATGCCAGCAAAAAGAAAAACATTTTGATAAGCAACGTCATAATTCTGACAAGCCACTTTGATGATGATGATCCAGTAAATTGAACCACTTGTCTTCAAGATAAATGTTAACCTCTTGTCTACTGGAATCAAGTGGTTCCTGTATTAAGTCTATTCGAATGAGGAAATTCAGTAGACAACAGGTTAATATATCCTATGTTCTGTTATAATAGATATACTGGAGACGATACTGGACAAGCATCGGTCACTGGTGACCACAGCTACCCCGCCCCCATCCCCCACCCATGATGATTCCAATGACGCTAGCCCCACCCACATGGCCTACGGGTCATCACCCTTACAGTCAGGTAAGATAAGAACAGGTGAATACAAGAGGGGTGGGGGTCGAAAGGTGGACAAATTATGAGAGGGGGAACAAATAGAGAAAGGGAGAGGGGAAGGATGCAAACAATTGATATGACCCCTTTTTACAACAGATGAATGTATATATGCATATTGTAAAACTCATGCACACTACAGTCTTGAAAGCAGCTGAATTAGAATGAGTAGATACAAGAGGGAGTCCAAGAGCAAATAATGTAATTTGGTTCTTGCAGTTTGAATCAAAATAGGTATGGGTGGTATTCTGAAATTTATAATAACCTTTATTTTAGGGTCAGATATTTTTATTGTTATGGTGCATCATGGGTAAATAACTGTACAAAGAGTTGCTATTTACCCTACAGACCTCTGCTGGAATTTCAAAGAAAAACTTTCCATTCACAATCTGCATTTGGAAGGAAAAAGCGTACATTGGTCATAGTAATGTGGAATCACACCCACTCCCCCCACCCAACCTTGCCATTAGAATTACTCTTGTAACCAAAGAATGACTCACTTCCTCAATCATTCTTAGAAAAATCATCATTAAAGGTAGTATTCAACTGTAGGAAATACATGCAATCCAAAAGAAGATGGAATGCTTGGTTTTATTGGTGGTGACAATGGTAATTAATTATTCTAAAAACACTGTTCTACTATAGCTGCCAACCATTTTTATTTTGGAGAAATGAATCCTATTTTTAGGCCTTCAAGCTATTGTTTTCAACCCTAGACTCCTCTCTTTTTCTGAGATATTCTGTGTAAAAAGTATGCAAAATATACTTTATTCTTAATTGTGCCTTTGAGAGATTCCTAATTTTCTTTCAGTCAAAGGTTGGCAGTAATGATATATCCATTATTTTAGCATTATTTGGACTTGGGTACTAGTAGAATTCTCATTATTCTTATCGACGGTTACAGTTAATAGATGTTTATTACTGTTCAAAATTTACAAAGATACATTTCTTTAATTCTAAGCAAAATTGATATAACAACCCAGCCTATTTCCTCACCATGTTGAGATTACCTTGAACTCCTATTGAATTATGAACGAGAATTTCATCATCAGCTCTGTTGCATTTTTATCTTGCAGGGAGCCACATCATTCGGAGCATGTTCAAGTCATCGCCTCCCAACAAGCACAACGTCCAACCCCTGCCCCCGCTGGACCAGGAGAGTGAGCACCTCAGCACCCTGTGCCTCAACTGTCTCCTCCACTTCTTCTCCTGGATGCCCCTCTCGGGCAACATCACCCCCAACCTCATCACCGTCATCTTCCACTTCGCCAACTTTGGCTGCGACATCCAGTCGGTCAGCCGCGGCACGACGTCGCCCGCCAACGACAGCTTCAGCTCGAGCGGGAGCTCCTCGCTGGGCGTCCTGGCCATGTCCTGCATCAACGAGATCATGTCCAAGAACTGCGTGCCCTCAGACTTTGAGGATTACCTCTTGAGAATGTTCCAACAGACTTTCCAGCTGCTCCAAAAATTAACCAAAGACAATACGAACCAATCAGTAGGGAATAGGTTAGAAGATTTAGACGAAAGGTGAGTGAAGAAGCAGCCGTTCTTCACAGAAGAAGGGAGAATCAGAAAGAGTGTGTGCATCTAATGTATCATTTTGTTCCCTGTACTCGCTTTCCCATTATGTTTGTTTTGTACATGTCATAGAATTTGGTTCTTGGTGTGTTGAACATTCTTCTTTTGTGTTTTATTAATAGCAAACATGTATGAGTAATTGTGCAAAATTACTTGAAGGTTGTAGAAATGTTTGTTGATCTATAATACAATTGTGTTACTTATCTTGTGTTTTTACATTAACGTGTTATGATTGATGTCTGATGTGAGAAAAAACAATTATTTTATGTCTCAGAATGTTTGTTCCTTGAGGAATATTAATGCGAACAAATTGCACTTTCTCCATCACTCTTCCCCAATGCGCAGTTATGTAGAGAAATTCACAGAGTTTTTAGGTTTATTTGTCAGTGTACATCTTCGACGGTTTGAGAGCAACTCCCATTTTCCAGTCCTAGAGTTCCTTTCTCTACTCTTCAAGTACACATTCAAGCAGGTAAGAATCGATCAACCATTTGTAACAAATCTCAAAGAAATATGTTTATTTTGAAGAAAAGAAAGAAAAAAATTAATGCAATTTTAGGTGAATGATCGGTAGATTGATGACCAATACATGTAGAGTAAAAATTTAAAAACCATTTGTCAGATTCATCTACGTGTGATTTATGTCAAGGAAAGTACCCTATTTCATTAATGCACTTGTCATTTGTAAGACGCACCTCTTGACCCCCGGGAATGGTGCGTCATTGTACCGATGTGAGTCGTACATTTTGATACCATGACGCACCTTCCGTCACAGAAAGTGACACACCATTACATTCCATCGACGCACATTTGAGTCAAACATATGACACACCATTTCATGAAAATGACGGTCCTATGACACACCTTCAGACAAGCTTGGAGAAAGTGACGGTCCCATTGACACACCAAATGACGCAACGTGGTAAAGTGACTTACTATGACGCACATATGGGTCAGTATTGTGACGGACATTTTGCGGCCATGACGGTACTGTGCGTCGCGATTTTGGGGAACATGACGCAACCATGACGCACCATCCCCGGGGGTCAAAAGGTGCGTCTTACAAATGACACCTGCATAAGTGATTAAATAAATTGTGATATGGCAAAATGAGTAAAGCAGAGATTTAAAAAGTACTGTAAGACTCATTTTTCACAGAAATTAAGTTGTGTTATGATTATTTAGTTCATTTTTAAAACCTACTCACAATATATATAAAGTGAATGGCTGTTAATTGTCCGTACCCCCAAAATACATAGCATTATACTGTATTCTCTAAATATGGTACCATTTTACAAGTTTGTTTCTTAATAGTCTTTTCATTGACTATACAAATTTCTTACTACCTGGTCAGGCATTCAATTGCTATTTTCCTTTAGAAAAAGTTGGAAGTTATATACCCCAAGATAATAGGTTCTATTTTTTTAATTAAGCCAATTTTTTTGACAATTTCCCAATACAACCTTTGATAGAAACGGTCAAGACTTGTTTTGATGTTCCTTGCCAATTCATGCAGTGCTACTTACATCTGTTAGTGACAAACCTCGTTTTGAGCTCTGACTCCTTACAATTCACTAATAGAATGTTTAGGAAATGTGCTTTATAGATTTATCTGCACCCTTTGTTTTCAGCCGGAACAAGAAGGGTACTTCTCATGTCTGGATATCTGGACAGTATTCCTGGACTATCTAATCGACAAGACCAACGCATCAAGAAACCCGGAAATGAATCACTTTGTAGACAGGTCTGTTGCACCATCTGATACTTATCAAATAATACAATTTATTCTAGTCACACAAGATAATCTCAAGATACATTACTTGTCTCCGACTTTTTTATTCACAGTTATATTAGCATTAGCTAGGATAATAGACAGTGGACACCTTGAGATTTTACCTAAATCATGTCTTGTTTTAGAGGCACCTATCATTTAAATGCCATGTCGTACCTAATCTTAACCTGTTTATCAAAATATGAACTGCCTAAATGACAGTTGATAATGTGAATTGGATGTACAATAAATGACACTCTTACCATGTGAATGTGTATATGCATTTCAAGATTCAAGATTTTATTGTCCATATATAATTCAGAAAGTTGTTTTGCATTGGTGTAACATGTAATATGTGAAACATACCGGTAAGACAAAACATGGTGTCGTGTGCTGAGAGCCAAAAGGGCGTCAAGACTCTATAAAGAAAAAGTCTATGAGCAGGTACGGTCCTCCGGCTGTCAGCACACAACATAACAAGACAATTATATGAATTATACATAGCAAGAATTGATTATATCCTGGAGCATCTGCCTTGATATGCAGATTGATAATTTCTTAAAAGTTTCTTAAAACTTGAGACAAATTATTTAAACATTTCAAAGGACTCCCTTTATTTCAAGATATTCTATACCAGTGTTATTCAATCAATTCATCCATATTGGTTTTTTCTCTCCATCTGTAGATACAAAGATGCGTTGCTATCGGTGATGTCTGAGATTCTTCACAAGATGCAGTTCAGATTCAACCAGGCTCAGCTGGAGGAACTAGACGATGACACGCTGGATGATGATGTAAGTGACCTCGGACAAACTGATAGCTCAAAAAGATTTAACATTTCGTTCTGAATTTCATCAGCTGAAACTGAAAGTTTGGAGGATCTGTTAGAGGATTATTCTGAGCGATTGATCACATGCTTAATATAATGGCATGTTGTGATCAGTAAAATGGACAAGAAATGTACTAAAACATACCCAAGACCAACAAAAATATGAATATATGGGACTATGTCCTGTTCCAGGGGCTAATCATCATTGATCATAAGTCCTGACAGGTCACAAAATTCATGATAATGTAGCTTTTTCACTTATTAATTATTTCTTATCAACTTTATTCAATTTTCTGTCCTTCTTCCTTTTGGGTATTTGTGTTTTGATCATTGCCGAAACTCATGATTTCCTTTAACACATATTTGCTAATTTTCTTCTTTAAAAAAAAATCTTAATGTGCAGTGTGAGACAGAGTGGCAGTGCTACCTTAGACAAGGCCTGGAGGTCGTCGCTAAGATCGCTGAACTCTTACCCACAGAGGCATTCAGTTTATTGGTAAGAGAATATCAACATGTCTTTCACAATGCATCAGGGTGAAATTAAATATCATTCACTAATTTCACTAAGCATAACCTGATATGAGTTGCTACATGTATGTATTGCTAGATGATTGTAAAAACAGTTATCCAGTTCCTTTTATTTTGTTATTTGGTCCCTTACCTCTAAATATATGTTTTTCCTACCAAAATTATTAATATCATTAATCTTCACTGTGATGTACTAAAGCTTTGCAAAAATTTTACAAACGAAAATATTGGGTGGTTGGGTTCTCCTACAGTAAAAAACAAAAATCAAAAAAATCAAAAAAAATCACTTCTTCTTCTTCGATACAGGTAGACAAAACTTGTTAGTCCATGTAGAGACATGGATGAGGGTTGGACTAAAATGATCTTTGTTTGATATATATATTTTAACCTTTGGGATTTATTAAGTGTCAAGGGGTTGAATATTGATGTTGCTGTTGGGTAGTCTATTCCAGTCTTTACACGAACATGGGGAAAAGGATAAACTTGAAGATATCTGTCCTGCAGTAGGTCTGCTCCAATTGTTGAGTGTTGCTAATTGGTTGATCGATGAGATCTGACGACAGCAAGAGGTGTCAACGACTCGGGGATGGCAGAGTCTCCTCTCTAGCTCTGTTTCATATTAAAGGGGTGTAGCATGGCAAATACTGGTTAACGCCATCTACGACTTCTTTTGGACAACTGAACATAAACAAATGGACTTGATTTACGGTCAGCGTGCGCTAGCATTCGCGAAACAGACCGAAGTTCTCCTCGCGCTTCGGTTTCGCATATGTTGCACGCACGTGAATACTGCAGTTGCATCGTCCATAGAAGTATTATACCCGATTGGCCCCGATTCAGGCCACGGGAAAGACACGTAGTCTCGTCATGCTACACCCCATTTAAGAGCAAGACTCACAACTTCTCTTGTGTCTTTACTAGTGTCTTTAGCTGTAATAATAATTCATTTTTTTCTCTCTTTTCTTAAAGTACCCACCATTCCAAGAATATTTGACCGTCTACCTTGGCCTCAGTCAGTATGTGATAGATATTCCAGAAGGTAAGTGGAAACTTCTTCTTCCTCCTCCTCCCTCCTTCTCCTCCTCCTTCTCCCCTTCTTCTCCTCCTCCCTCCTCCTCCCTCCTCCTCCTCCCTCCTTCTCCTCCTCCTTCTCCCCTTCTTCTCCTCCTCCCTCCTCCTCCCTCCTCCTCCTCCCTCCTTCTCCTCCCTCCTTCTCCTCCTTCTCCCCTTCTCCTCCTCCCTTCTCCTCCTCCCTCCTCCTCCTCCCTCCTCCTCCTCCCTCCTCCTCCTCCCTCCTCCTCCTCCCTCCTCCTCCTCCTCCCTCCTCCCTCCTCCTTCTTATTTTTCATTTTTATGTTTAAAGAATAGATTTTTTTCCTTTCTTTTTAGGATACCTTATGCTGTTTTATTGGAAAATGATGGAATCATGCAAATATTGCATCAATGGATGGGTAATTGTTAAGGCTTAAAAGTCATTTCATGCATTTAAAAAAGGAAGTGGTTCTGCTACATATTTAGATTGAATCGATCTTCATATATTGGGCACATTGTCTTTGATCCTCTGTTAGTGTTGAGTGGGCCTGAACTGGGTTGAAATTTAAAAAAAATAGAAAATATGCATGTCCTCTGATGAAGACATAATTTTCTCAAGATTTTGGGAATTCCATATTGAAAATTATGACATATATATAAACTATGAGGAGAATTATTATTTTAATATCTAATGGCCTTATATTGTCTTTTTCTCTTTCACCTTACAGGTCAGAAGTTGAATGTAAACCAGGAGAATGAGTGTAGAAGATTACACTGTACTCTGCGAGACCTGTGTTCCATGTTCCAAGCATTAGGCAGGCTAGCAGAACATTTCATAGGAGATAAGTTTTCTGAGAGATTTGACAATGCTCTCTCATTAATAGAAAGGTAAGATTTAAAGGATTGCATTTGTATTTCTGTTCCTGAATCACTGCCACTTAGGAGCCATTTTGGTATTTTGAGCTGTCAAAACTATTTCCAATTCAAGTTTTTATATTAGAAGGCAAATGTTGCCCCTGTTTTGCATGAAAACTGCTCTTTTAAAAAAACTTTTTTCATTGTTTGACTGAAGAAATAGGGCTTATTGAGATTTTCTTTAAAAAATGCTCATGATAATGTTAAACATCTTAAGATAGGTTGATATTTGTTGTATACAGGGTTGGTACCTGGGTAAACAATACATTTATTCACCAGAAACTATATTAAATGTGGACCATTGAAAGGTTAGGTCTGGAAGAAACTGGTGAAAGTGGTAAAGAGAAATGGATGGATGGGTCATGTGTTAAGAAGGGAAGATGATGAACCTGTGAAAAGAGCGTGGAATCTGGAAGTGGATGGCATAAGAGGGAAAGAAAGACCAAATATTTTAAGGGAAAGATATGGTGAGGAAAGAAAGCAGTTAGGTTGGTCTTAATGGATGAATCAAGGATGATCGAGACAAGAAATGATAATGACGATGACATTGAAGTTCAACAGGACGATGCTTTACCCATTAAGCTCAGTCGGTAGAGCAGTGGTCTCGTAATCTGGTGACCCGGGTTCGAAACCAAGTCAATGCGCTAGTGCCCTTTGGTAACGTAAGGCATTAATCCTCATTACCAGGTCCCTCGGAGTGGACCTAAAACTTTCGGTCAACTCTGGTTGCTTACTAACAATCCTTTATGCTTTCATAGCAGTCAGGTGAAATAACCACCGCCACCACTAAATGCTGTCCTTAAAGATAAACTCCAGTTCTGGTAAAAAAAAGAAAATTAATTCTCACAGAATCAAACGAAACTTACACTGAATGTTCAAGATTACAAATAAAAGACATGTGCCAAACAATTTTGGAAGAAAATGTATACTGGCTGAGTAATGAGCATAGAAAGACAAGGAAATCAAGGTAGTACCAACCCCGACACCATGTGTGTTGTCCCATATATAGCTTTCTGTGTCGGTGCTTGTTACTTTACCAAGACTCGGCCAAATTTATTATGAATTTGATGACTCCAGGACCTTGCAGTGCACACCAATACTTACATGCTACATGATCAACTGTTTCTGATCCATTCCACACCTTTTCTTTCACAATGCAATCGCATTACCAGTACTGGAGTTTATCTTTAATGACTTTGACACCAATTTATCAGCAATTGTCTCTTTGCACTTTCTTCCTGTAGGTTTTGTCAAGCAGCAGTGCATGGTACCAAGATGAAACTATACAGGATGAAGATGGCTGCACCAACAGTACTCAAGCCAGACTTTGTAGAAACGTAAGTATGCAAGCAACTTTCCCAAGGAAGAAGTTTAGGTTTCTATTGGTTTCATGTGTGTATATACAGTTTTCATGGAAATATTTATAATGTATGATGAGGATTTTACTATAAAGGATTGATCAAATATACTTAATATTTAGAAATATGTTGCAATGAAATATATATCCCATAAAATAATCTCTTTTTCCCCCTCTAAATTTTCTATTGTTGACTGCAGACACGCCCAAGCCTTAGCAGCACTCAAAGCCTACAGCCATTGGTTAGCGCAGTTCTACAATGAGACGAGCAAACCAGGAAGTAGACATCACGATAAGATGCTGCCTCTTATGACGAGCTTGGTTGATGCCATAGCACCGGAACTTGCCAAACAGGTCAGTAGTCTCATCCTCTGTAGCCAGGTAGTGCCCAAAGGCAATGGTTTGATCCTGCAGAGGGTCCACCATGCCTTATCCCATCCCATGGCAGATATGCAGTCACTTCCTACTCCATTCCTTAAAGGCATCGTTTAACAATGTTAAATCTGAGATGCATGGCCCTACGTGTTATCAGTGTCTGGAATATGGTGTAATATTGAAGCCCTAAAAAAAAATTGCGCTTCAAAATTATCATGAAGTGCCTCAAAAAAGTAAAAACCTTTGGGTTACCGGTTTACCATACTCATTTTTCCCAATAGCCTAGTGGTTTGAAAACCGTTTGGAAAATGCAAAATGAAATTTTGATTATCAATCATAAATATCTTGATAATTAGACAGGCGATCGGCTTGTAAAAGTCATGGGATTCCTGAATGTCCTAAAGGTTTATAATTATGATTGCAGCATGAGCTAAATCAATGATTTTGTTTAAGGATCTGAGACAAAGTTACCCGATCCCGTTAATGTCAGCCGTTCTTATGCTAGAATGCCATTGCATCATTTTACTGACCCCTTGGATGATCTCTATTTCAATAATGCCCTCTTTTCCGATCAGATGCCCAAAATCCTGTAGCTTTCTCTTTCCAAAGTTAATTTGCAAGATCAGTTTAGCTCTGATACCTTCATTTCCTCGCCCGAAATTATCTGCACTGATAAATTGTTGACTGTTGAAGAATTGTAATGAGAAAATGGACAGGTAATGCCAATGGAACAGACATTTTACTTCTTACGATAACTTTCGTGGAAGCCATAGCACCCGAACTGGCCAAATGGGTTAGTAGTCCCATCACCACCGTTGAACCTCTAGGTATAATGGGGTGGTTACCCTCCCCAATTGCATAACCTCCGATAAAGAAGTGGGTGGGAAATGGTAAATGCAACTGCAGAAAGACCATAAGAGCCAGATGTGCAGTTAAATATTAACTCATCAAAACAATTATTTTATGTTTCAGGTGATATGATACAATTTTCAGTATTTCACTCTTTTTTTTTCTTGATTGAAACTATCTGTGATCACAGTCTTAAGTGAGACGGACAGTTTGAACGCAACTGAGCAGAATCAAGAAAAATGCTCTAAACTAAATTGAACCACTACCAGAATCATTTGAAATAGACACACCTTTGTTTTGATGCATTACAACAAATACATTACACCTAGTATTCTGACACTCATTTTATAAGCCTCCAAGGCATGTACATGTACTAAAATTTGAAAGGAGGGAATTGAGTAAAGAGTAACGACCGTTCACATATGCCTTGTTTCTCCTGCAGATCCCTTGCAAGATCACCCTCTCGTCAGCCCACCTGTTCCTGTCCGTTGCCAGTACAGTACGTCCCACATTCCTCATAGAGATGCCTGCAATACAGAAGCTCTTCAACGATGTGAGCGGAGGATCGTTATCGGGTCTACAGACGGAGGTAAGCTGGGTGGATGCATTAAATGAATTATGACTTCCATTATATCTTGACATATTAGTTAACAGGATCTAAATTTAAGTTTCAACCCAATTCCACAGAAAAAAAGGTAGAACCTCAGCCTTCTTTTGGTCAGGTCATAAAGCTTTTCTTGAGCTCTGGTATAGGAATCGTATTTTGAGAGAAAGTTGCTGTGATTTATTCTTGATTGTTTATCCTTCAGTGAAATAAAAACAAAGGCACAAAAAACTTACTGGGGATCATCTTCAATAAAACCACGTCTCCCATTTACACATAGTGACCTGTGCTCAGCATATGGTGTCGGGCCTACTTAACCAGATTTCCTTATCTTTCAATGCTCATTACTCAGCAACTATACATTTTCTACCACAATCGTTTAGCACTTGAAATTATTTATAATCTTGAACATTCAGTGCAAGTTTCATTGAATTTCTATATTTTCCAGAACTCAAGCTTATCTTTGAACACAGAGTATTGCAGAAATGTACATTGATGTAAATTACAATCTGTTGAATATTTTGTGGTAATCTTATGCTACGATTGCGTAATGTAACAATAATGACTGCTGTGAGGGTCATGGTTAAAACTATTGCCCAAGATGATCTCCAAATTGTACTGTGCCCAGAGACGGAAGTCGAGGGAGAGGAATCTTATGACCGGTCTTCTCCCTCTCGTATTAGGTCTAGCTCATTGTATGCAGAGGGCTCTCCAACATCCTGACCCTACCCTGGGCTAACATTCCAGACAAGGAGCAGCAGTGGCCAGTCAGAGCAGAACATCATTCAGTAGTTTGACCTTATGACCCTTCTTCTCCCTCTCGTATTAGGTCCAGCTCATTGTATGCAGGGGGCTCTCCAACATCCTGACCCTACCCTGGGCCAACATTCCAGACAACGAGCAGCAGTGGCCCGTCAGATCGGAACATTCAGTAGTTTGACCTTATGACCCCTCTTCTCCGTCTCGTATTAGGTCCAGCTCATTGTATGCAGAGGGCTCTCCAACATCCTGACCCTACCCTGGGCCAACATTCCAGACAACGAGCAGCAGTGGCCGGTCAGATCGGAACATCATTCAGGATTCATCTTCAGACTGACCAAGGAGTACAGAGAACTCAAGAATGTCCAGTCTATCCAGACAGACAAGGGTCTCCAAGAGAGAGGTGAGTTGGGTCATCAGGGATCCTGTTTCACAAAGCCTCTTTTCAATGACAAATGACAAAAATCAATGAAAAATCTGCTGATAACCAATCAGAAGCAAGGATTTCAGTAGCTTATAACAAAAACTGTCATTTTTCACTGATGACAAGTTTAGTGAAACGCCCCCCAGATTCATTCACGCATAGTGTGCACAATCTCCACTCCCTGGGGAGTATTCCTACCATATGGTCACTGTGACGGCATATTGCAATTACTATCACAAAGGCTTTCGTCATCCTACAAAGTCCCTATTTCTCCCTTGGGTTTGGCAAATGTAGATTAATGCCTTGCCAAAGACGTAAGTTTAGTGTGGGGGAACAAACCTACAACCTTTGCATTTCCAGTCAAGTGCTCAAACCACTTGACTACAAAACCTCTACATGTTTCATTGCACACTTTGTGTAAGTTATATATTTTTCTGTTATTTGAAAATGGTCATTTTTTATAATGCAATGCTCACTTTAACTGCTGCTATTGCAGATAAATCCTCAGCTTGATAAGGCATGAAACCAACTTTTTTTTTCCTTTGTATCCCTAGCTAAACCTGTGATCAGGAAAACCTTACAGATCCTGTCGGACCAAGTAGAGTCGATAGCGGGTGAGGTCTCGAAGACGAAACAACTGTGCTATCACTCGGTCAGGGACTGCATAGAGGTCACCCTAAATCTCTTCCCTCTCTACATCCATCAACCAGGTATATATCAGCAGATAAGAGATCATTGTTATACAGTTGAACTTGCTTTAGTGACCACCTGTCTTCAAAGGCCAGCTGTCTACAAAGACCGCTTTTTTGTTTCGCTTGGGCGGTCGCTATAGACAGGTTGGACTGTATAAGCATTCATGATTGGAGTTGGTAGAGGTGATGGTGGGGTCGTTGATGGGGGGTCGCTGATGGGGAGAGGTTATACGGTTTCGCTTGTGGTACTTGTAGGGTTGGTAGTAAGAGATATGGTGTTGGTAGTGGTGGTGATGGTGGCAATTGTGGTAGTCGGATGATTGTATGATGGTAGTACTTAGTGATGAGCATGTTCATGATGGTGGTGGTGGTGGTGATGGTGGTGATGGTTGCGGTGGATGAAGTTGCGGTGATGGTAGTCTTGATGGTGATAGTAGTAGTGATGGTAATGGTGATAGTAGTATGGTGGTGATGATGGTAGCGGTTGTGGGTTGTGGTGGTCATGATAGTGGTATTAGTGGTGATGGTAATAATGATGATGGTGATGGACTGATTGTGGAGAGATGGAGATGGTGGTAATGATGATGGTGATTGAGGTGGTGATGACAGTAGTGATGGTGATAGATTGATAAAATGATGTTATGATGAAAGGAGGGATGATTTCCTAATGGTAATGGTGGTGGTGCAAGTATATGATGGAAGTGAAGGTACAATGTAGTGGTGTCAACGGTGAATAAGAATGATTATGAAAATTATGCAGATCCTAACATAGACTATGCAAATTCGTTTCCCCTTAGATGTTGTGGATGAAATGATGAGCTTCTTTCTGGCTCTCTTCCAAGGCCTAAGAGTGCAGATGGGAATCCCTACCATTCAACATATAATGTCAATGTTCATCAATCTATTCACGAGGTAATTGTAATTACAAAATATGCTAAATATATTCAAAGCAGACTAATTATTACTCCTAAAGGTAGACACACTACTATCGATCATGTTCCTCCTCCGATAACATAAACTTGAATAATGGATGAACAGAAGAAATAATTTTATGTTGTGAATGAGACATAGATGTGGGCAAGTATCAGGTAATCTAAGTCTTATTCACATGCTTAATTTTGAGGCTTGTAGTGTAAAGAATTTTATGATGTCATCAGGGGAACTCCCTCTTCAATATCAGTGAAAGACGTCAAAGAAATTTGTGCTATACAATGGCGTGAATGATCAACACGCCATATACTGAATTGGCCTTGCTTCAGCACATTGCTTGAATGATTTTCTGGGTGAACCTCGTTTGCAAGTTCTGTTGCTTGAAACCAACAACCTGGACGACAAGCTTATATGACCTTAACGCTCCAGTAGTCTATAAACTAATTTTATGGGTCTAGAGTAAAATATAATGTTTATTTATTTCTTTTGTATCCTTACAGAGAACAGCTATCAGAGACCATCAAACATGAGAGCTCATCAGGGATCAGTGTTGTAGAGAAGTAAGTACCTCATACCTCACCCTATATATATGTAAAATGAGCAAGTGACACTGAATTTGCAGATCTGAATAATTATGCAGTTCAAAAAAGTTAGAAATATTCCATCTATTGCCATCTATTTCAAGTGTACCGCCACAATTAGAATATAGCAATTCAAAACTTTTTTTCTGATGTGGGTTGTTACAGTTAATTGAGATGACAACTTTGATATGGTAGATGTAACTATTGAGTTTTTAAAACACAATATTTTTTAAATTTTTTTTTAGGGAGGGGGGAGGATCTTTCTGCCATCTGTAGAAAATGCAACATCATTTTTAACAAAAGTAATTGTGATGAATGTATGTTTTGATTTTTGTTTGCTACAGGTTTCTGCAGATTCTGGAGATCATAGTACAGGAGCCCGGCTCAGCGTTCAAGACATTTCTTCCAAGTATTATATCCATCTGCATGGAGCACATATACCCAATCATTGCAGAGGTAATAATCCGCTTGTAATCAATAATAATAATAATAGAAATAGAGTATTGACATTGATGTGAAGCTTGAAAAGGAGATCATTATAATCACCATCATCATCATTAGCAGATGAAAAATATCAATAATTCTCATCATCATCATCTCTTCTACCCTCCTGTATCATTGTTATCATGTTTGTCCCTATCATCAGTGTTCCTGTGGTCATGGGCAACCTGGAAAACTCCTGAAAATTCAAGTCAAGGATTTGTTAATGAATATAATTATGAAAAACATAGCAAAATACTTATTGCTGTCACAGGGCCGGAGGTGTTGTTTTACGTCCCCATATATTTATTATGTTGCTGAAAAAAAAGGGGTGATATATTTTTAAAGATTTTATAATCAATAAGTCATACAAACGTCAGTAAATCATTTTCCTGGAGTTGCAGGAACTCTGATTATCATTGTCACTACTACCACCATCACCATCGTCATCAACATTATCATCATCTCCACCTAAGTGATATCATCGCTCATTTCTCACCAAATTTTTTAACTATGGTTAATCAATGATTCTGTTATAAATTTTGATGCAATTTTCTTTCCCTGGCAGAGATCATCACCGGACATCAAGCCTGCCCTCTACAGGTTACTCTTTGAGATGCTACAGAGCAAGTGGAAGTACTTCTTCAATACCTCTATCCTGGCCAGCATGCTTGGGGCGCCCCCTACTGACAACGTGGAGCACGAGCAGCAGTTTGTCACCATTATGCAGGTAAGCATCGGAGTTTTTCTTTTATTAGTCTAGACTGCTTGTTTAGGTGACCTAGGGAGTTAATTGTCAATGTTACTTCAAAGTATACCTAAAAGATGAAAGGACATCTTGTTTCAGTCTTTATTAGGCTATTACTGATATAAAAGTGATAATAATACAGTCAAACCTATCTATACCGACCCCCCCCCCCCCCCCCCCCCCCCAGAGAAACACAAAAAGTGGTCTTTGTAGACTGGTTCCTTTTGTACATGTTTTAATGACAAACCAATTTCAAGGAAACAAAAAATGTGGTCTTTGTAGACAGGTGGTCACTAAAGCAGGTTTTGCCGTAGTAAAAATATGTCTTGTTTACCCAGTGTAGCCTCATTAGTATTATTACTGTTCTCCTCGAGAGCCCTGCAATCATATTATTTACCTGGCTTTAGCCGAGCTACCATGATAAGTAAAACAAAAAACAAAAAATTGGTAGACAAGAGTCTATTTTGGGAATAATTATTTTATATTGTCAGATGCTCTTTTGTATTTCATATTATTTCTTTTTGTCTCCGTTTCCTGCAGGCTTTTGGTCAGTCCTTCCTTCAACCAGACATCTCTGTTTTCAGGCAAAACCTGGAATCACTGGAGATCCTCAATTCCAAACTCAAGCTCTACCAAAAGGTAAGTGATGATGCACTGGGGGTGTTTCACAAAGATCCTAAGTTGGACTTCTCTCTAAGTTGGACTTGGCAATAATGGAAAGCCGTTAGCATCTATGAAAATATTTTGTGAAAGTTATTTGAAAAGGCGTAAAATGTTGATTCATAGCATTCATATTTTCTAATATCAAGATTTCATGTTCTTGATGTGGAATTTATAAAAGTCTAAAATATTTAAATTTTCACTTTTGAATATATTTTTGTTTTAAGGTTACAAATGGCTCTCCATAATTTTTAAGTCCAACTTAGAGTTAAGTTCGACTTAGGATCTTTGTGAAACATACCCAGGAGATTTATTCTTTATTCCCATTATCTACCAACACACTCCAAAGATAGTTTATCAGTGTGCATAGTTTGTCTTTCTGCCAATTGGTTAGGGGTTGGTCAATTGGTAAAACTGAAACCAGCAACGTTTGCGAAATTCAAACTTGTGTGTAATTAGTGATGTCCATTTTTGCACCATCAAACTTTCCCAAATTTGTTACCCATGCGATGGCCTTACACATGCAGTTTGTGGTTTTGTGGCAATGTGCTTCCCCATGAAATGGAGAATACTTTTTGTAAGTTGCTGAATATCAGTGCTGTGATGACTATTGAAGCATCCTTTCTGCTCAGTTTCACTCAAGTGCCGTGGACCTCAACCAACTACTGTCAATTTCTATGGAAGGAAAGTAGTATTCAGTTTGAAATACTTATATAATATTGGATGGCCTTGAGTGTGATACAAAAATATATTGCTCGAGCTATGACAATATTGGATGAGTCAAACATTGTCTTAGCGAGAGCAATATATTCTTGTATCACACGAAAACAAAGCCATACAATAATATCATTCTTATCTATATTAGTCCGACTAGCGAAATAAAAAACATTGACTTACCTCAGTAAATATGGCTTTGTCTTTGTATGATATCGATAGTTGAAGTTCCCGGATAACTGAGCAATATGGAAACAATATTGGTCAGTCATCCGGGTACTGCGCTAAAGATATTGAATACACTGATTTATTGTACCACTTGGAATCCTTATATAGTTAATACTGAACATTATTACCTATACAAGGCATTTAGCTGCTAAATAAAAAGTCATATTTTGCATGCTGCTCCGAATACGAAACCGGAGGGGGAATATTTTTGCCATATTGGCCTCTTCCGGGTTTCCCCCGTGGACCACTGTACTAAATCAGAGGGCAATATTGAGCCATATTCCACTCTTTCTTGTCGAGTGCGCTTTACGCGCAGTATTGTGTAGGCGTTAAAGTGTACGCGCGGTAACAATCATTGTTACGTCACAATTACACACAGTTACAATCATTGTTACGTCACAATTACATACCTGCCTGAATAACCTGAAATCAGATGGACCGGCAAACAGACGGGAATAAAAATCATGCTTGATACCAAAGTTGTATGTCAATAATTTGTTAAAAAATGCCTTGTTTAGGTAATAATAATTATATTGACAGGGCTTCTTTCGGGGTACATCAGAAATACCCCTCAAGCCCAGTCAATATAATATAAATATTTGTCTTTGCCTTGTCTCATCCGCAGAAGATATTCAAGACGATGATGCTGTCGCCGTTCCTGAATGTCCTCCTCCAAGCGTTGATCCACAAGTCACATGACCTGCTGCAAGACGAGACATTGGTCGCCATCTACAACATGGCGATGGTGGACTTGGAAAACTTCTTCCGAGTGTTCTTGTCCGAGTTCCTGACGAGTGCAGAGGGCCTGGACCCCAACCAGAAGACCATCCTCAAGACAAACTTCAGCTTGGCAGAGGTAGGTTTTGTCATTTGTTGATAATGGCTTTAAGTCATCACACAGTTTCCATCTTGCATGAATTTTGTTATGGAAACACGTTTTTTATATTTTTGTCTTTGTTCTCTTCTGTTTAAATGTTTGATTGTAAATGCATGATAAGTTTGTGTCACTTACCATTTGTTTGAAGGGGTAGGGGGAGGGGAGGGACAAGAAACTGGGACCTGTTTTATTAAACTTGTTATCAATAGCAAATGCTTAATGAATATGACAAATCTGCTCTTAGCCGATCAAATGCCCAAAGTTTCATGAGCTAATAACAGTTCTTGTTTCTTGTCATTGATAACAAGTTTTATGAAACAGGGCCCTGGTTAGATATGTTGATCAAAATTACATACTTGATGCCATTAGTATCTGTATTTTCCAAACAATGCTGACTCACTACCTTTCATAGAAGTTTTTCTCTGTCGGCCATGGTCCACCATTGCTTAAAAAGGTTTGCAAGATCATAATGTTTGCAATCCTGTGGTGCCTTCGTGAGCATTGACTCGTATGATGTACAGTGTATGTGAAGGTATCATGGGAATGATACCCCTTTAATGCTCTTAGACTGAATGATTATAAGCCAATTTCAAGAAACAAATTAACTTTCATAATTGTTGAAACTTTATTTTGTTTGTGCGTATATATATTAAAAATTTGGATATTTTTATATTTATTTATGATATGCTTTTGTTTATGTGTTTTTCTTCATGTACACTCTCTTAACAGGACCTTCCGTCATTCAACCAGAACATGCGGCGGTTTGTGACCGATCTCCGTTACTACAGATTGTGCAACTCGGCCCTTCCTGCTGGCTCCGTCAAGCTATGACGACGGAGGAACCAGGGTAGGGAACAACTTAGATTAATTAGACTAGGACAGAAGTGCAAAGGAAACTCTGGGATGCCAGGAGTTCCAATACCTGACTTTATGAGAGACATATGATCCTGGAGGAACTGTCTTGTGTTGGACCATCAGATTCCTTGCTGTTGGTTTAGAACCAACCTGCCGGCCTCCCTGAACCATGACGGATACAGTAAGCGGACATCATGTTGGCGTGTCTGTACAGTGTCGAGCCACTAAGTCAGGATGGACTAAGGTACCCTGATCGAGGTATTCCTAGCTTTTGATGTGGAGCACACTGGCAACCTTGACAACCTCCTACAGCATGTTGGTCCATATGACATACGGTTAGGGTGGAACAAGTCATACGGGGAAGACGCAACAAGAAATCGCATTGAGATTGTGAATGCATAAGCCCCATCTTTGCTACCCGTTACAATGCGAGATGTGTGCCATACTTGTATAGAACGGGGCTTATCCAGTTGCAATGAATCGGCATGACAACTTGTTTCGGATTGTTCAAAATATGCCTCTGGATGGATGGATGCAACATGAGGCAGATAGATCACCAGTAGGACTCTGCAGAGGAACGGAGGGACGGTCTGGTCTCTGTTAACTTCCTTGTATCAAGTCATGTCCGCTTGCCATCAGGTTTACATGTCCTTGTGTATGATTCCACTGCACCCCTGCATCAAGTGGGAGAGGTACATCGGGAAATGGTGTAAGGAGATCGAGACAGTCTGGAAGCCGAGAGCATGGTTGTGTTTACTTGTATACTTCAACACATGACTTATCGCTCTAGTGGCTCTCAGCAAACGTTATGTCCTGATTCCGGTCCCTCCTGCACTGATGGATTGCGTCAATGTGCAAACTTTACATTACCTCAAATTGCCTCCTTTCCCTCTTGTTAAATGCCCTTCAACAGGTGCAATAGCGCTTATTGAGTTTACCAAGTGGGTAATTCATCAAAACAAGTTGAAACAAACAAACGGGACTTTTGAAACTGCTTGAACAGCACAATTCTTTTTTTCACGGTCGCCCATTTTATCTAATTTTGACTTGTATTTCTCATTTTCTGAAAACCAAGGTAACTTTGTCTTCCAATGTTTTTTGGTAATCTAGTCAGCTTACAAAGTATGATTGATGTTTCTTAATGTGTGAATTTTTTCAGAAAACTAATTTGATATAGCTACTGCTGATTGTCCTGTTTTGTGCTTATCTCAATATTGAATAGTATTTATAGTAGATTTAATGATATGTATATCAATTTCATAGCATGGTATACATACTTTAGTTCAAGTTTGAACTCATTTTAAGTTATCAACTATTGTAATGAGATACATGTAATGTATATCCATAACCATGCGTATTACTTTATTTGTTCAGGAATTAAGGTGCCAAGTAAAAAGAAAGAAAAAAGCCCGGAAGTATGACAAATTAAACATGTCTTGATTCACCTTGTTATATCAGCATTTTACTTCTTTTGTTTGATCAAATTTTGGCATTATTTTTATTTTGTCAAGCAAATTTTGGTAAAATTTTGAGCTTGTGCCCCGACTTGCATAGATTGTCTTGAAAAAATTCACATGTATTCCTGCTGCGATGACCTTGCCTTCAGCAGGCTAAAGCTTTGGTTTTTCATTTGTAGGAACATACATTTGGGTGCGATTGTCCATTAATATCTCAAAGGCTAACAAACAAAAATAAATTGAAATCAACTTATAAAGAGCAAGGTTTTTACAGAGGGGAGGGATGTATAAATATTTTTGTGTTAAACCAACAAATCTTGAACTACGCATGAACTATCAAAATCTTTAATATTTTATGCAAACACAAAAAGCTATGTAGGATTCTTTTGGTCAAATTACACGATTTGCTTTTATTAGTTGTACATTTCATAATCTAGGGTTATGGAATGATAATGGAACATTCCTTTCCACTTCATATTTTGTTGTGAGCTCACATTACAGTGACATCAACGTTTTTCTAGGTACCAGTTGGTTTTATGTATGTTTGTAATCTAACAAACTTTGGTGTATTTACAGAAATAGCTACCCATTCCTGATTTTATTATTGCCAAGCACAAATTTTTTTGGGGTGGAATTTATGTTCTGTCAGGTTCTTCAATGTAGATTCACCACATTTTTTGTGAAGTACGTGTGTATGATTTTACAAAGTTTGGGTCTTTGCTTCTCGCACAATTTGCAGCACACATGCCTGACATAGGAACAGCACATGAGTTTATTTTGAATGCTGTATGGCACAACTGAATGACTGACTTTGTGAGACTAGCAGTCGCATTGGTTGAATATCATTTTTTTAGTCAGTCTTCAATTATTCAAATATATATGGGTTGAAAATAGAATTTGATTGAAGACAGTTAAGTTTTGATCATTTGGTTAGAGTGACAATTTTTACCATGTATGTTTGTCATGTCATCTCTCTGTCCAACCATGTAATTCATTTTAAACTGCATTGTACGAGATTGCACTAATCAAATACCTGTTTATACACCAAAGATTCAAGAACCGAGTGCTAGATAATTAGTGGAAGAAATTGAAATCTGACATCTTGGTGCAACCTAGTCGTTGAGAATACAGTGTGTGGATTTATAAAGAGTTCTAAAGCCATCGTTTTTTATAATCATGTGCTTCCGTTTGTGTGATGGCAGAAATTAAGTACTTGTGAAAATCGTGATCACTGTTGTTAAACCCGTTATCGTCATTTATGCCCTCGTATGAGAGTAGTCTAGAGATATACATGTAGGAATGATGATGACTAAATTGTGGCAGAAGCCATCAAAATACAAACTGAATGTTAGGAACTGAAAACCTAAATCCAAGCTATTTTTGTCCCATTTATAACCGAAAAGATATAATAATAATAATAATGGTGGCTTCTTATATAGCGCACATGTCCGTCACATTGTGACGCTCCTGGCGCTTTTTAGTAGACTTTGTCTGATCATTGTACTAATTGCCCAACTGTAGATCAGGGGGCCGTTTCTCGAAACTAACTCCACGACAGTCATATCTTTGTCCGCGACCTACGGAGATGTCATGAAGTGATGAAGTGAGTGTTTTTTTTTTGACAGTTCAATCAAAAGGTAGTTGAAGGATACCGTAATGTGATAGTTTAACAATACATACTTTTTTTGTTTTATGTGACGACGAATTTTAGGCAAAATACCTTTTTTCAGCCAGTTTTATTCTAGAGTCTCATAAATACTCGTTATATAATTGATTTGATATCAAAAATGTAATTTGGATGAAGTAATTAGAGAGGGAATAAAAATACACATAGGCCCCCAAAGGTATGTGGTATCCCAAGAAAAGACTATGGATCAACTATGGACAACGGTGTGTAACATTCTTATCTCTTTTATTTATAAGTTATAGTTTAATGATTTGTGATTTAATGTTAATATTCAGCTTTTTTAAATTTCTGTATAATTTTTATTATCACTTCTTTACATTTGCATTTCGCATCCCAGAGAATTACGTACCGAACTCGTCTGTATTTTTCTCAACATGATAGTGAAACCAATCGTACATTTCGCGGCCCATGGAATAGCAACAAACTGACTTGTGATGGCGCTTTACAGCAATTAAAAAGATATGACGGGTTCGGAGCAGTGACAACTCGCTTGTCGCGGAAGTTGTCGCTCATCTTGGCAAAGACGGCTTCGTGAAACACTTAGCTGACAAGTTGCGTGACAGTGGCGAGATGTCGTTGATCTTGTAGTTATGACGGTTTCGAGAAACGGCCCCCAGACCAAATATGATGTGAAAGACAAATATATGTTCAGAACTCCACAATTCTGGGTAATGTAAATGACAAAATGCCTTGTACTTGCTTGCTAAAATATTAAGAGATATTTTCTTGAATGAACAAAGAAACAAGAAAAAGACAGAGAAGACAGAACAGATCAGAAATTAGACAAGACATTGGTAATATTACATTGTCCCATCTATTCATAGAAGTGTTGGTATTTTCCAATTTGCAGTCAGTAAGATTTCACAATTTTCTTGTTTCAACAGCCCCATGAAAAACTATTACTTATATTCAAAAGGTGATCAATTTGTTAGATTTCCGGATGATTTATCTTAAAATACAATTTCATTCCCAGGTCTTTGGGTTATTGCTAAACTGTTCTGCTTGTGTTCTGTTTTGATGTTTCTACTACTGTTCATGGATATGCTGTAATTTGCATGTCATCTTGTCTGCTAAGAACTCGAAGTGCGTAATCCTATTTCACATTTTATATAAACACCTTTCGGACCAGAAGAACATCAAAATGTTATCAAGATTCAGTGCTTTTTTGCTTTTAATAAAATCACTGAAACAACTGGATGTTATTAATAAATCCCTTTTTGTTCTGTGGATAAATCTGTACAGTATGACAATACGACAGTTATGAACATTTTTTGAGTGAAGTATTGAAGGTCAAATGTCTGTTTGTATAGAAACAAGGTTAACCATGCATTGGAACGATGGATTCCTTTGGTATCACGAGAGTAATACATTGAGGTACATGTAGTTTCCACATTTTCCCCTTTCTTTCACTGAAAGAGTACAATTTAGAATTGCCTGCAGAATCACAAAGGGTATGAATATTGCTATATTTTGTTTTTTAAACTCTTGGGTGTATAGCTTTACAAGAAAACCATCATTGATTATGCAATTTCTCCTCTTCGTCATGCTGCTAAGAATAGCTGCATATGATACGGTGATGTTCATGTAGAGATATTTGAACTTGCTTTGTTGATGATCGTTCAAATTTTAAAAACAAGCGTGCCTGCAAGAAGTGTGCAAAAGTATGGGAATGTATATGATTGAAGCTCAAGATGTGCTGCTAAAATCATCATTGTAAATTTGATACAGTTTACCTGCTCACGATCACAGTGGAGAATTTCCAGAACAAAAGTATATATTCTAACATACTGTATGTACACTTCACACATTTTTAGTACTCCATTATACATTTCATAATTGCACTCCAGGGACCCATTTCAAAAAGCTTTTTTTCAAAGACAGAAGTCGGTGACAAATCTGCTGATAACCAATGAGAAGCAAGGATTTCAGTAGCTTATAACAAAAACTGTCATGTTTTGTGAAATGGGGCCCAGAGTGAAAGGGAAAGTCCAAGATTTGTCAGTAATTTTTCGTCCCATATGTTACAAAGAATCGGTTGCGGATCCAGGATTTTCTCCGTGGTGGGGTTCAATTCCAAAAGTTAAATGGAAAAAAATTGGGTCATCAGGTTTTGGGTGTGCAGTTTTATAGGTTATAGGGTAATTAATAATTTACATCAAATGTTTCGCTCTCTTTCTAAAGCATAAATTGTTCGAATTTACTATTCTGCGTTTTGTACATCCATGAACAGTAACAAATTTTTGGCCATGGGTAGCAAGATTAGATATATGTAGTCTTAAGTAATTTCATAAATGTAATTGACTTTTACCATGTATGTACTAATGGAAGTACTAAACAGTTTGAGAGAGACTTGTAAAGAGTTTATTCAACTTTAAAAGATTAATGGGAGTGAAAACATGACGTCCATCCAGTCATTAGCATTATGGAAAATTATTGATAACCTGTGTTTAATCTTACAAATCCATTTTTAGTCCAATTAATCTTCCATAGTTTGCACTCATCACTATATATATTCATTGTGTAGAATATAAAGTACGTTGCTACATTCTAAGCTCGATATTGGACCATAAATTATGTTATCTCAAGGCAAATCAATTTTTTACCTTACATGCTCTTGGTAAACCAATGGATGTGTATTTCAATTAAGTAATTCTAAGAATTTCACATAATTAATAAATCAGAACTGCAGATAATGTAAGCTTGGTCACAAGTTAATTCTATTAATGATAAACCTAGTAACGCAAAAATTTATAATTCATTTCATTTGTAATTCATTCATTTATTCCATACTGTCATCATTATTAAACTTCAAAGCTACATTTAACAACTCATACACATTTCCAATCTTTTTCAAGAAACTTGTATGATTTTGTGTATTAAGGGATCACTGTACTACCAAATCAATGTTGTAAGCCAATCCCAGAAAATGATATTTATGTGTGTTGGATGTACATGTATCTTGTAAAGAACGAAAGATTGTTTATTTTATTTTGACTTGATGCTGTCAAATAGTCGTAAAGAAGCTTGTATGTAACAAAATTATGTTTAAAAGAGGTGTATATACCGTGAATTGCAAATAAAACAAAAACATCATTCAACTTGATTTAATGATTTATTTATGGTCTTTTTTTTCAGATTACTATGTAAGAAATGATTGACACATTATGAAAATGTAAACTAATTACTTTACAGTAGGGTGAAGGCATGAAAGTCCTTTACACAAATTTGATTACACAAAAGAGTGATATTTGGGAGAGAAATATTCATCAATATTATTTTCTAGTAGTATTTTCATGTCCGAATGGGTCGGATGGATGGCCACTTAATTTTGGGAAACGGGTATGTAAACATTTGGAATGTTCATGATGAATACAGGTGATATGTGCAGCTTTTGAAAGACTGTGTGAGATGAACATCCATCTTGCAGAGTCTGTGAGGTTTGGTGCTGTAACCAGATGCGTGCCTGATATAATGTAGTTAATGTAGTTATGCATTGCTGATAACTCCGTCCTAATATCGTCTCGATCTGCATAGTCTGGACAGTTAAGGATAGAGCAGATGAGATGTAGGATGATCCTGGGGTAGTTAGGGGATGTGAGTAGCTTGTTCATCCATGATGCTAGCTGATCACTTTGTCCCAACATCTCATCTGGGCTCCGTCTTACAAAGAGTTGTGATTGATCCTAAGTCCTCGAATCAATTGATTGATCTCAACTCTTTGTAATACAGGGCCCTGGTCTACAATCTTAAGGATAGAGCAGATGAAATGTAGGATGACCCTGGGGTAGTTGTAGTAGGTGAGTCTTGAGCTTATCCATCCAGGATGCTAGCTGATCACTCTGTCCCAACATCACATCTGGTCTACACTCTTAAGGATAGAGCAGATGAAATGTAGGATGACCCTGGGGTAGTTGCAGTAGGTGAGTCTTGAGCTTGTCCATCCATGATGCTAGCTGATCAGTCCGTCTCAACATCACATCTGGTCTACACTCTTAAGGATAGAGCAGATGAAATGTAGGATGACCCTGGGGTAGTTGCAGTAGGTGAGTCTTGAGCTTGTCCATCCATGATGCTAGCTGATCAGTCCGTCTCAACATCACATCTGGTCTACACTCTTAAGGATAGAGCAGATGAAATGTAGGATGACCCTGGGGTAGTTGTAGTAGGTGAGTCCTGAGCTTATCCATCCAGGATGCTAGCTGATCACTCTGTCCCAACATCACATCTGGTCTACACTCTTAAGGATAGAGCAGATGAAATGTAGGATGACCCTGGGGTAGTTGCAGTAGGTGAGTCTTGAGCTTGTCCATCCATGATGCTAGCTGATCAGTCCGTCTCAACATCACATCTGGTCTACACTCTTAAGGATAGAGCAGATGAAATGTAGGATGACCCTGGGGTAGTTGCAGTAGGTGAGTCTTGAGCTTGTCCATCCATGATGCTAGCTGATCAGTCCGTCTCAACATCACATCTGGTCTACACTCTTAAGGATAGAGCAGATGAAATGTAGGATGACCCTGGGGTAGTTGCAGTAGGTGAGTCTTGAGCTTGTCCATCCATGATGCTAGCTGATCAGTCCGTCTCAACATCACATCTGGTCTACACTCTTAAGGATAGAGCAGATGAAATGTAGGATGACCCTGGGGTAGTTGCAGTAGGTGAGTCTTGAGCTTGTCCATCCATGATGCTAGCTGATCAGTCCGTCTCAACATCACATCTGGTCTACACTCTTAAGGATAGAGCAGATGAAATGTAGGATGACCCTGGGGTAGTTGCAGTAGGTGAGTCTTGAGCTTGTCCATCCATGATGCTAGCTGATCAGTCCGTCTCAACATCACATCTGGTCTACACTCTTAAGGATAGAGCAGATGAAATGTAGGATGACCCTGGGGTAGTTGCAGTAGGTGAGTCTTGAGCTTGTCCATCCATGATGCTAGCTGATCAGTCCGTCTCAACATCACATCTGGTCTACACTCTTAAGGATAGAGCAGATGAAATGTAGGATGACCCTGGGGTAGTTGCAGTAGGTGAGTCTTGAGCTTGTCCATCCATGATGCTAGCTGATCAGTCCGTCTCAACATCACATCTGGTCTACACTCTTAAGGATAGAGCAGATGAAATGTAGGATGACCCTGGGGTAGTTGCAGTAGGTGAGTCTTGAGCTTGTCCATCCATGATGCTAGCTGATCAGTCCGTCTCAACATCACATCTGGTCTACACTCTTAAGGATAGAGCAGATGAAATGTACGATGACCCTGGGGTAGTTGCAGTAGGTGAGTCTTGAGCTTGTCCATCCATGATGCTAGCTGATCAGTCCGTCTCAACATCACATCTGGTCTACACTCTTAAGGATAGAGCAGATGAAATGTAGGATGACCCTGGGGTAGTTGCAGTAGGTGAGTCTTGAGCTTGTCCATCCATGATGCTAGCTGATCAGTCCGTCTCAACATCACATCTGGTCTACACTCTTAAGGATAGAGCAGATGAAATGTAGGATGGTCCTGGGGTAGCTGCAGTAGGTGAGTCTTTAGCTTATCCATCCATGATGCTAGCTGATCACTCTGTCCCAACATCATCTCTGGTCTACCCTCTTAAGGATAGAGCAGATGAAATGTAGGATGATCCTGGGGTAGTTGCAGTAGGTGAGTCCTGAGCTTTTCTATCCATGATGCTACCTGATCACTCTGTCTTTTGCTCATCACAATTTCTGGTCTGGACCGCACCTATGGTACAATGGATAACAATTGCATTTCGGTACTAAGATCTATAAATAGAGAAAGTATCATCAAAGAGGATATATACAGCAGCATATATAACAGAATGCCAGCTAACACTTTTTTAAAGAAATGTAAGGAGAGGTAGGGGAGTGCAATTAGGCCTAAAATAAAAACTTGTATTGCCCTTTGGGTGCCAAAACATGGGTCGGTCGGTCGGAAAAGTTTTTTTTTTTTTTTAACTTTTTTTTTTGTCGCCCTCTTTGGGCCGATATTTTTCAGTAATGTTTTGTTTTTTTTCTTCTTTTTTTCCTGCCCTCTTTTGGCTGATATTTCTTAGTTTTTAATGCCCCAATACATGTTTTTCACCTCATAATAATCCATGGTTTGCAATGTTGTGTTGATCAAGATGTTTACACTAGTAGGATTTCGAAACTAGGGCAGAAGACGAGTGAGAATTTGGGAATGATTTGATTTTAATGATTTATATCCAATTCATCCCAACAAACAATAATACATATTTTGTTATTCATTAATAGCCTAATAAAAATAAACGGTTTAACAAAAAAACTTTTTATAATTTTGCCAAGGGCAATACAACAAGTTTTTATTTTAGGCATTATGGCAACACAAATCCCACGGGCAACATTCACACAGATATGGAAAGAACAGAGAAACTGGGACATAAATGAAGAAAACTGTGCCCAACATTGAATAAGATGGAATAAACTAGCGTTACATATGGTACTACCTACATTTGCTATTAGCGCACATACGTTGTAATATAGTTTTTATCTTTGCAAGGGATGGTTAGGGATTACTATTTTTCTTAGCTTGGAGAATCTATTTATAGACATTCTTATTTCACAAGAAGCCCTCACTATACAGTGCGTCCCAGAAAAAACGAAACCGAGAAGTATCGATGTTTTATCATAACTTAATCACAACCAAAATTAATGAATGATACATATTTGGAAAGCTTAGAGTCTCCTCTTTCAGTTGATGCTACTCACGTGATGCATATTTTACGCATGAGTGAATAAAAGCAATTTGAAGGAAGGAAACCAAAAAGACATTTGGCGGGCGGTATCTGAATTTCAAAGAAAAATTCATATTTCTAGAAAGTTCATTTTCTGCTCTTTCATATGATACCTCAATCAAGAAAAATGAGCCAGGAATAACAAAGTTCTGTTTGTTTAAAGTAGCCCTTACATTTTCATAATTTTAACAAACGAATTCGTTTTCACTGGGTGCCTGCCGTAGCAAAAAGCAGATTTGACAAAAGACTTAACTCCGTTTCGTTGACAATCAGCCATGCATGAAGACTCTCGTCTACGGCTGATTGTCAACGAAACGGAGTTAAGTCTTTTGTTAATTTCGTTTATTGATACGGCAGGCAGCCAGTGAAAACGAATTCGTTTAATAAAATTATGGAAATGCAAGCACTACTTTAAGCAAACACAACTTTGTCATTCCTCGCTCATTTTTCCTGATTGAGGTGTCATATGAAAGGGCAGAAACTCAACTTTCTAGAAATGTGAATTTTTCTTCGAAATTCAGATACCGCCCGCCAAATGTCTTTTTGGTTTCCTTCCTTCAAATTGCTTTTAATCACTCATGCGTGAAATATGCATTATCTGAGTAGCATCACATGAAAGAGGAGACTCTAAGCTTTACAAATATGTATCATTCATTAATTATAGTTGTGATTAAGTTATGATAGAACATCGATACTTCTCGGTTTCGTTTTTTCTGGGACGCACTGTACATTCACAGGGAGACTTACTGCATTTATTAGATGTTGAATAGAGGATGCTTGCTGTCTATCGTGCTGATTTGGCTCTGTCTTGAAGATAGATAGCATTAAGCTGTCTACATGGTGCTGCTTTACATAGCCCTGTATGTTACCTTGCATCATGAACTGAAAAACAAGAACAAAACAAAATTCAACAAGATTCAGATTCACAGATATCTATTATGCATATGATTAGTTCTTCCACAATATTCATAATTGACTTTTTTTTTACTCAAAAAAATGTAGACATAACTATTAATCTTCATAAAGACTTATGATTAGTCACAATAGTTGTAGAGGTGTTGTGATGTAGAGGATAAATCACTGGACTGTAGATCACAAAGTAAAGGGTTCAAATCCCAGCCTGACTCAAATTCCTTCATGCCATACATTAATCCACATTTGCCACTCTCCACCCTAGCGTAATTGGATACCCATACCTGCCAACCACTCCGATTTAGGCGGAGTTACTCCGCTTTTTTCATACCCACTCCGAATTCCGATTGCATGCCTCAAAACTCCGATTTTTTGTAATTTTAAAATATTTTTAAAACAAACGACTGTTGCATAAGACTAAAGCATAACACAGCACTGATAACCAGATCACGCCTTACGGGGAAACGATAAACAAAAGTACTTTATATAGCGAATGCCGCCTTATCACATAGCCTCCGCACACAGCGCTGCATGTCGCACGCATTCACTCATAGGTTCACTGAATTTGACTACACTGGATAGACACTTTCGCGCACATGGTCCGTCCGCCGCCATCTTGTTAATTCCAAAACAACACGGCCGCTACGTATGCTACGTGCGTTCGTGCCTTTTGAGGGGAGCATGGGGGTAGATGATCGTGCGCATGGCGCCCGCAATATAGTAGCGAAGACTTCGGTGATTCAGCGGGCGCATTGCAAGTGCAGTGCGGTATACGGTGTGTTGTTGTTCATGAACGCCGGGCCTAGCGGCCTGGGCTGGTGTGTCTGTGGTACTGGTGAGTGTACGTGTGCGTGTGTAGAATACGAGCTCTGCCATTTGACTGTGGATTCCAATTTGCCATTCGACGCTTGAACGAGGTGTTTTCTTCCTGAATATTATCATGGATTCACTCAAAAGAGCGAGTACCCGAGAAGGAGATCCTTTGACTGGAAACAGATTTTTAAAAACGTTTTTATGCACATCTTTATTTTGGACTTGAATATGGTAGGTTCGAAATGCAGTAAGAGTGATTGGGTGTTTGTGTATGTTTTGCGCGAAAATTATGCTGCAGTGTCTTGCGTTACGGATTGGGGCTACTACCCCAATCCTTCGGTGGTTCGCGACCTCGTAGTCCATCCAGAAAAATTTACTCCTAATTTCTCTTGTCTCAGGTTGGCAGGTATGGATACCCAATATCCTTGAGCACCAGTTATTAGTTGGCAGCTTGGCTATAAATGGTGTAATAACGCTGCACTGCCACGAGTGTCACAGTGTGACTATGAGCACTAAAGGATGTGCCTAAGCGCTTTACAGATATATTATTACCCCCGTCATCGGATTTAGGCTTACCCGCACACAATGTATGCACATTTTCCACTCCCTGGGGAGCATATTTCCTGTTTATGACTGCTGATTGACATGATGTTTATAGATACTTACAAGAGTAATGAGTTCTGGAATGGCTTGGTTGATGGTACTCGACTCCTGGTATAGTTCCACTACACAGTTGATAAGCAGTTGATTCCACGGCTGACTCAGTAGATGCTGATCTGTTGATAAAAAAAAACTCACACATAAACAAACAAAAACTAATTATGATTTGCTCTCAACATCTTAAGCAATAATCTTGTCTAATCTCAAACCACCAACAAATTATAATAATATCATCTGCTAAAAGTTATGAAATGATCAAGGTCCTCTGCATGGCCCTGATCTAGATTATTGGTTTATTTTCTTTTTTAAAAACATTTCCTACTTTATCTGTGCTGGAAAACTTTTGCCCCCCCCCCCCCCCCCCCAAAAAAAAAAAATCATTAGAATTCATCTGTGAATTCCACATAATTGTGGGTAGTTTTACTTTTATTTTTCATGGATTCCAAGACTAGGGGGCAGTTGTCAATCGTATATTTGCTATTTGATTTGATTTCCTTCCTTGAGACAAAACAAGATAATTTGTTTTACTCTTTTTATTTATGAATTAATGTTGCAAAACAGAAATTAAAAAAATCAAGAAAAAAAATAATTATGAAGGAATTTTTTTTCTTCAGATACAGGATGATGTCAGATGATATGAGAAGAACATAACACTGAGCTTACTTGCTGTGGGGTTTTTGTCAGCCGCCATGTTGATCATTGCTTTGATACAGATGACAGACGCATGCAGTAACAGCTCACTCCCCTGTGGGTGACAATTAAACAAAAAAAGATACATTCACATGTCCAAAAGATTTCTCTTTTCTCAACAGTATAACAATTTTGGTTGAGGATGAATCAATTCTTGACAGGATTTGGCATTCAATGAAAGAACATAGAAACCTTTTCTCCTTCCATTTACACACTATGATATCAGTGAAACTGATCTACAGTAAATGTAAAAGACCAGTGGAGGTGGTGGTAGAGATAGATGGATCTACATTAGATGTGGACTTACTCTGATACTGACGACCTACTAAATTGCAAAGGAGGATGAATTTAAAGAACATATTTAAACTAATAGAGGATGAGAGAGAAGGGGGGAGAGATTGGAAAAGGAGAGAGATCAACAGAGGGGAAGGTAGAGATAGATGGATCTACATAAGATATGGACTTACTCTGATAGTGAAAACCTACTGATTTGCAAAGGAGGATGAATTTAAAGAACATATTTAAACTAATAGAGGGTGAGAGAGAAGGGGAGAGAGATTGGAAAAGGAAAGAGATCAACAGAGGGGAAGGTAGAGATAGATGGATCTACATTAGATGTGGACTTACTCTGATAGTGAAAACCTACTGATTTGCAAAGGAGGATGAATTTGAAGAGCATTATTAAACTAATAGAGGGTTAGTAAGAGGGGGAGAGAGAGGGGAAAAGGAGAGAGATCAACAGAGGGGGTGGTAGAGATAGACGGATCTACATTAGATGTGGACTTACTCTGATAGTGAAAACCTACTGATTTGCAAAGGAGGATGAATTTGAACAGCATTATTAAACTAATAGAGGGTTAGTAAGAGGGGGAGAGAGAATGGAAAAGGAGAGAGATCAACAGAGGGGAAGGTAGAGATAGATGGATCTATATAAGATGTGGACTTACTCTGATAGTGAAAACCTACTGATTTGCAAAGGAGGGTGAATTTGAACAGCATTATTAAACTAATAGAGGGTTAGTAAGAGGGGGAGAGAGAATGGAAAAGGAGAGAGATCAACAGAGGGGAAGGTAGAGATAGATGGATCTATATAAGATGTGGACTTACTCTGATAGTGAAACCTACTGATTTGCAAAGGAGGGTGAATTTGAAGAGCATAATTAAACTAACAGAGGGTTAGTAAGAGGGGGAGAGAGAATGGAAAAGGAGAGAGATCAACAGAGGGGAAGGTAGAGATAGATGGATCTACATTAGATGTGGACTTACTCTGATAGTGAAACCTACTGATTTGCAAAGGAGGATGAATTTGAAGAGCATAATTAAACTAATAGAGGGTTAGTAAGAGGGGGAGAGAGAATGGAAAAGGAGAGAGATCAACAGAGGGGAAGGTAGAGATAGATGGATCTACATTAGATGTGGACTTACTCTGATAGTGAAACCTACTGATTTGCAAAGGAGGATGAATTTGAAGAGCATAATTAAACTAACAGAGGGTTAGTAAGAGGGGGAGAGAGAGGGGAAAAGGAGAGAGATCAACAGAGGGGAAGGTAGAGATAGATGGATCTACATTAGATGTGGACTTACTCTGATAGTGAAAACCTACTGATTTGCAAAGGAGGATGAATTTGAAGAGCATAATTAAACTAATTCTTCTTCTTCTATGTGCCATATCCTGAGACGTTGGCGACCATGGAGTGCCACAACTCTCTATCCCATATTCTATGAAGTAATTCATTCTCCCCGAGATCAATTCCACATTCAGAAATCCCACTCCTTAAGCTACTCATCCACAGAATCCTCCTTCTACCCCTACTCCTCCTCCCCTCGATTCTTCCAGTCAGTGCAAGATTTTCCAAACCATTCTTCCGTATAACATGGCCCAAGAAGCTCAGCTGTCGACCTCTTATATTATTCAGAAGCTTTCGTCTTGTTCCTGCCATGGCAAATACCTCATCATTAGAAATTCTTTCTGTCCATGAAATTCTTAGCATCCTTCTCAGGAACCAAACTTCACAACTTTCCAGTCGCTTTCTTAGGTCTGATGTCAGGGTCCAAGCTTCACATCCATACATTAGAACTGGATACACGTAGCAATTGAGTACGCGGAGTCTTGTTTTCATCTTCATCTTCTTATTCTTTAGGATGTTTTCTAACTTGGAGAAAGTTGATTTTGCAAGTGCAATCCTTCTCTTGATTTCTTGCTCGCCTCTTGCATCGTCGGTAATTGTAGTCCCGAGGTAATTAATAGAGGTGGCTTGCTCTATTTGATTGTTGTTGATCTTAAGAGAGCATGGTATTCCTCCCTTCTTTGAAATTACCATGCATTCCGTTTTCTTGTAATTTAATGATAATCCTCTCTTGTCACTTTCTCTGACGACAACATCCAAAAGTCGCTGCAGGTCCTTCTCCGATTCTGCGATTAATATAGTATCATCCGCATACCGTATGTTTGTGATATTATGTCCTCCTACTTTTAATCCTCTTTCCTGTTCTAGGTTTCTAAGTATCAACTCACTGTAGTAATTGAAGAGATCTGGAGACATGACACATCCTTGCCGAACCCCCCTCTTAATGTTGATGTAGTCACTTAATTCTGTTTCTACCCTAACACATGCTGTTTGTTCCCAATACAGATTTTGCAATAACTTGATATCCTTTGTGTCTAGTCCAATCTTGGTTAAGTCTTCAAATAACTGATCGTGTCTTACTTTATCAAAGGCTTTTGTATAATCAATAAAACACAGGAAGACGTCTTTCTGCATTTCTACGGCCCTTTCTGCTATAGACCGCAGAACAAAAACAGCATTTCTAGTTCCGGCATCTCTGACAAAACCAAACTGCACATTACTAATTTCTGGAGTTAGGTGATTCCTTGCTCTTTGAAGTAGAACTCGCAAGATGATCTTTGTGATATGGCTCATGAGGCTGATGATTCTATGTTGCCCGCATTCCACTGCTCCAGGTTTCTTGGGAAGTGTAATAAATATCGATTTGCACAGGTCATCTGGAAACTTTCCATCATCATAGATCTTATTGATGACTTCAGTTAGTTTCATGACACCATAGTTCTCCAATGCTTCGACCATCTCCATTACTACTCCATCAGGACCAGCAGCTTTGTTCCTCTTCATCATGCTGATCGCTGACCTCACTTCTGAGAGCAGAATCCTAGGTCCTTCAATAGATCCTGCACAGTGTGGAAGTTCCTTTCTTACATCATCAAAAAGCTCGCCAATGTACTCAGTCCATCTGTTCAGTATCTCTTCCTTTTCAACCAGTACTGATCCATCCCTTGCCTTGATGCATCCCGACTTGGAGCTCCGAAGTTTCTTCCCAGAAAGTTCATTTACCTTCTTAAAAACCCTGGGATCGTTTGCATTAAAACTTCTCTCTATCTCGGCGCACTGTTTGTTCAGCCATTCCTCTTTAGCTTTTGTGCAGTGGTCGTGAATTTCTCTGTCCAACTCTCTGTATTGACTTCCATCTCTGTCCTTGATCTTCTGCCTTTTACTCATCTTTGCTAGAATCTCCTCCGTCATCCATCTCTGTTTACTTTTCTTTTCCTTTTTAGGTAATGTCTCTTCAGCTGTTTCTACAAGAATGTCCCTCATTGATTCCCAAGTGACCTCCTCTCCCTGGTCGGTGAGACTATCGAATCTGTTTTGTACTTTGACAGTATATCGGAGGCGAACATCACGATTCTGTAGCTGTTCGAAATCTACCTTCTGGATTGACTTGGCTTTTGTCATCTTCTTTAGCTTACATTGCAGAGTTGCCACAACAGGAATGTGATCACTCCTACAGTCTGCACCCGGATATGTTTTAGCTTGTTTTATACCTCTTTTAAACCGTTCATTTATTGTGATGTAGTCAATCTGATTTCTTGCACGATCTCCGGGGCTTTTCCAAGTATATATCCTTCTTGGATGTTCCTTGAACCATGTATTGACAATGACCATTCCTTTGGCCTCGCACCACTCTATCCATCTGGTACCCCTTTCATTTCTGTCTCCAATACCATATGACCCTACTGTTCTACCATATCTGCCTCTTCCCACCTTGGCGTTCATGTCTCCCATGGCAATTACAATTTCATTCGATTTACATTGTGATTTGGCTGTCTCTAATTGCTCATAAAAAAATGTCAATATCTTCCTCTGTGCTTTCTGCTGTGGGTGCATAAACCACTATTATTGCCATGTTGAAAGGTTTCCCTTGTAATTTGACCAACAAGACTCTGTCGCTGACTGCCCAAAAGCCCAGAACACAGTTAGCTGTGAATGGATCCAGAAGCACCCCTACACCTCTTTCATGTCTTATCCCTCCTGAATAGATCATCTTGTGTTTTTCAACTGTGAATTCTCCACTGCCAGTCCATCTTGTTTCACTAATGCCTAGAATATTAATTCTCATCCTGTTCATTTCTTGCACGACGTTGTCCAATTTCCCTTTCTGGTAGAGAGTGCGTACATTCCAGGTGCCGATGCGCATGATGTTACGGTTGCGGACAGACGCTGAATGACGATCGGGTCCCACCTGTCGCACATGGGAAGGCCTACCGAGCGAGGCACCTCTATTTCTAGAGGTTCCCTTCACGCCGTTTCTCTTTGATTTTGAATTGTGTCTTTCCATGGTATATCTTGGGAAGAATAGTGAAGGTGGTTTCCCGTTGCCTTCCTCACCGCAGTGTGGTGACCATGAATAAATCCATGTGAACACCAGTTCTGAGAGACGCCGTTGTCCCTGATAGGATCATCCGCCTGAACTCTCACTGCATCGCTGCTGCCCAATGCAGTCCCTTTTAGTCGCCTTTTACGACACGCAGGGAATACGTGGAGGGAATTCTATATGGCACCCACTCCTAAACTAATAGAGGGTTAGTAAGAGGGGGAGAGAGAGGGGAAAAGGAGAGAGATCAACAGAGGGGAAGGTAGAGATAGATGGATCTATATAAGATGTGGACTTACTCTGATAGTGAAAACCTACTGATTTGCAAAGGAGGATGAATTTGAAGAGCATTATTAAACTAATAGAGGGTTAGTAAGAGGGGGGAGAGAGGGGAAAAGGAGAGATAGCGACAGAGGGGTGGTAGAGATAGATGGTTCTACATTAGATGTGGACTTACTCTGATAGTGAAAACCTACTGATTTGCAAAGGAGGATGAATTTGAAGAGCATAATTAAACTAATAGAGGGTTAGTAAGAGGGGGAGAGAGAGGGGAAAAGGAGAGAGATCAACAGAGGGGAAGGTAGAGATAGATGGATCTACATTAGATGTGGACTTACTCTGATAGTGAAACCTACTGATTTGCAAAGGAGGATGAATTTGAACAGCATTATTAAACTAATAGAGGGTTAGTAAGAGGGGGAGAGAGAGGGGAAAAGGAGAGAGATCAACAGAGGGGAAGGTAGAGATAGATGGATCCACATTAGATGTGGACTTACTCTGATAGTGAAAACCTACTGATTTGCAAAGGAGGATGAATTTGAAGAGCATTATTAAACTAATAGAGGGTTAGTAAGAGGGGGAGAGAGAGGGGAAAAGGAGAGAGATCAACAGAGGGGAAGGTAGAGATAGATGGATCTATATAAGATGTGGACTTACTCTGATAGTGAAAACCTACTGATTTGCAAAGGAGGATGAATTTGAAGAGCATTATCAAATTAATAGAGGGTTGGTAAGAGGGGGAGAGAGAGGGGAAAAGGAGAGCAACAGAGGGGGTGGTAGAGATAGATGGATCTACATTAGATGTGGACTTACTCTGATAGTGAAAACCTACTGATTTGCAAAGGAGGATGAATTTGAAGAGCATTATTAAACTAATAGAGGGTTAGTAAGAGGGGGGAGAGAGGGGAAAAGGAGAGATAGCGACAGAGGGGTGGTAGAGATAGATGGTTCTACATTAGATGTGGACTTACTCTGATAGTGAAAACCTACTGATTTGCAAAGGAGGATGAATTTGAAGAGCATTATTAAACTAATAGAGGGTTAGTAAGAGGGGGGAGAGAGGGGAAAAGGAGAGATAGCGACAGAGGGGTGGTAGAGATAGATGGTTCTACATTAGATGTGGACTTACTCTGATAGTGAAAACCTACTGATTTGCAAAGGAGGATGAATTTGAAGAGCATTATTAAACTAATAGATAGTTAGTAAAAAAAAAAAAAATTAAAAAAGAGGGGGAGGGAGGTTGGAAGAGGGGTAAAGGGGTGTAGATATAGAAGAGCAAGAAGGAGAGAGATGAATATATCAAAAATATTGAAAAATATTAGCGCAATATAAAGAAGAAGAGACAGAGATGGATTGGATAAATATTAAAAGAAAGGGATAGATAAAAGAGGATTAAAAGGAAGCGGGAGGAAAACATACCCTAGCAGATAACAATTATTCAACACCAACATTATTCCCCTACCTGCAGCACAATGTTCTGCAAGAAGGCGTACACCTTTCTCAGGGTGCCACAGGTGACAGGGAGCCCCAGGTCTTCCTCTTCCAATAGCTGCCTTCTCTTCTCAGAACAAACCTTGATGAGGGATGGCTCTTTGTTACCACATGATGATGATGATGATGGCTGTTCTGGTGAAGTGCAAGATAGGAACAAAGCTGTCCATAGCTGTATGCTGGCCACTAAATACCAACATAAAACACAAGGAATGTGCAGTGTAAGATGTTCATTTTGCACAGAGATATGAAATGTAGCAGTTCTTTTTCTTAATTTGCAAACTAATCTTCTGAATTGACTGTTAGTTCCTCGTTTTAATCACACAGCATCTTTTTTGCGACTGATATAAAACTCAAATTAATTTACAATCGTCTTTGATCAAATCACAACTCTTGTACACATTGTAGCCTAGATGATTAGTTAGTGCAAAGCAATTAACTTTACCCTTTCCCACTAACAATTTTTTTTTTTTTTTTTTTGGGGGGGGGGGGGGGGAACAATTTCACATCATTTCTTGCAAACATCCACATTAATACCGTCACACTTCAACGCACATTGATCTACAGTTCCTTTTTTAGTACTAAAAATAATATCTGGGCCAAATATCAAACAATACTTAATGAGAGCCCATGCTTACATTGCTGGATTTCTTTTGATGAGCATGACTATCAAACAATACTTAATGAGAGCCCATGCTTACACTGCTGGATTTCTTTTGATGAGCATGACATCAGCCTCAGTAGAACCTCCTCCTTGAGAGTCACCCTGTGGTTCACCTAGGGTAGAAATATTCAACAGATCAGTGGTTGATTCTACTTGTTCATATATAGAGACCATGGCCCGGATTCAACTTAATTTGATCCCGACTCTGGGCTTACTATATGTATGTATAGAATAATATATGTATAAATACTGTATGTGTTAAGGCTGTGCATAACAGTGTAATGAGGTACCCGAGTACACTCCCAGGCTCACAGGCGAATACTCGAATATTCGGACGCCATGTTTTTTATAATTTTTTTTGAATTTTTTTGATTTTTTTTTTTGATTTTTTTTTTTTTTTTTGCCACCACCATACCTGGAGCAGTATCCCAGTTCTGTCGCCGAAAACGCATGCAATTTTACTTCGAGTTGCAGTTGAAGGCGCCGATTTAATAATAATAATAACAGTAAACAATGCTGTTTTAAAAACCAAAGATGGCAGAATAATCCATTTTCCTCCAAGTCCAAACAGAAATCCAGACAATTGGTCCCAGTTTCTGAGTGGTGAGTTTGACAGTGCTTGATTTGGGAAACATTTTTACCGACGGCACCATGCCAGCGGCCGCCGCTCACCCAGGCACGGGTAAGCGTCGGCCTGGACAGATTTTTTTTTTTTTTTTTTTTTTTTGCGGCCGAATATTCGGGTACAAGAAATCGTACCCGAGTAGTGGTCAACCGTGCGGGTACTCGAGCATTCGACTACACGTCGCAGCCCTAGTATGTGTATACTTTCCTTATATTTTCAGGACCAAACAAGTAATGCCACCTCACAAACAACAGAAAGAGTACTTTCTTTCCTCAGCTGTAAGACTTGTCTTGGGCAAGTGAACTGGAGAGGGGACAACTTCAACTTCAAACACTTCCGTTTGTCATTGTTTCTACTACAGAACAGCAAACATATAGTTCTCAAAAATACTCTTTATAGCCTCTTTATAGCTCAAAAGCTGGGACGAGTAAAGATGGCAAGCTTCTTTGGTTTGGAGAACCTTTCTACGAGGCTCCAGGAGGATTCATTGGCACGTACACTACGCAGAAGAAATTGTTTGGGGTTGGAAACCTTTTTTGATGGTATTTGTAAACATTGCAAATGTCTAGAAAAGAATGATGCATTCCGTATTAAAGAGAGTAGGAAGAACAAAGGTCAATCCATTTTCTGATTTGCTAGGTCGGTAGATCTGTATATCAAGTATGAATAATGAATATAATGTGTATCTTTTATTCCTGTTCAACTTGATTGTAAGGTGTTGTAATATCTAATGTACCATTGTATAACAAATGATTGACCTAATGCAGTAGATGGTGATTCATGAAGCCTAAAATAAAAATGTTACATTTTTATTTCTGAGAAGACAATGGTTTTCCTTTTGGTAGTTATATCTTTTAGATTATAACACTTTCATCTTTTATGGGTATAGTATCAGTGAAATAGTACATTTAGCATTTTGCGTCAAGAACTCTATAAGCCATTTATACAAATTAAGAGGTGCCAACTTTAAAATGTGATATACGCCTTTTAAGGTCCATTTCGGAAAATTTGCAATAAGAGCGGCACACGAGAATATGAGGCGGCGGCGGCGTAACGCTACTGAATCTAAAGTACCCCTCCGGCATATTAATGAGAGGGGCATAAATCGTACCTTCATCTTGAACTGTTTCTGATATATGGCCAGGTGAGCAAGTAGAGTGAGAGCAGAGCATTGCATGCGGAGAGGAAGAGAAGATGTTGGTTCCAAGTTACAATGGTGCTGGATACATGTCAGGATGGCCTCGTTGGAAATGATCAGGGATAACACTGGAAAGATCAAAGAAGCATTACAGATTGACTGATTTGCAGTGACCAAGAGTCATGAAATTCAATTATATAACATATCTAGGAGTCAGTGACACAAAGCGTTGCTCTATTTTGAGAAAAATTGTTTTTTTATGTGTCACTGAGCACTTGAGCCTTTAGGAGTTCAGTCTACGTTTCTACTAGCCATCGACTTCAATGGGGTGTTGGGTGGAGTTAAGTCTTTGTGTTTCCTGGAAAGCCCACATTTTTTCTTAACATTTAGATAAATACTCATTTTGGCAAAATATGGAGTTACGTCTTTGTGTCACTGAACACTCGATATGGAAATTGCAATATACAAGCTCAAATGCCATTCTGATATTTATCAGCTAAGAGCCAGATTTTATTTAGTATTTAGAGGTTAAATTTGACACAGATCTTGTATTACAAGGACCAAATTAAACATGTTTTACTTCTAATACGGGAAAGACACAATCTAAGTGTTAAGGAAAGACTACATGAAGACTAACTTTTCTTTAAAATTTCTACTATCTTTCTTCATATCACGTGCAGGGTTTCACTTTATCTGTACTGTAGTGCTAATGATTTACATAGTAATGAAACTTTCCACGTCTTTTCAAATCAGAAGTGAGTTATTACATACCGGTAGCTAATTAGAATGCACTGTGCAAGAGTATCCATTATATTCCCCCTCTACTGCCGCCTAAGGTACGCTTGTAAATGAGCTGAGCAGTCCATGTGAAACATAAATCGTTGACTCCAATCATTTTGATTTTCCATCGCATTGCTATCTTTATCACATGCAAGGTTTCCTTTTATCTTACGAAACATAAAGTTCCTTTCTTTTTAGGTTTGAAGTGGGTCATTATGGAGGTTAGAAAACACTCAGCAATTCTATTATGAAGTGAGTGTATCCCATCTGCTGATTGGTGAACATGGCTCATTAGAGAATGTGGCCCGGGGCTGTTTCACAAATATCCTAAGTTGAACTTATCTATAAGTTGGACTTAACAATTATGGAAAGCTGTTAGCATCTTTAAAAATATTGTGTAAAAGTTATTCTAAAAGGCATAAAATGTTGATTCAATTTATTCATATTTTCTATTACCAAGGAGATTTCATGTTATTGATGTGGAATTTATAAAAGTCTAAAATACTTCAATTTTCGCTTTTGAATATACTTTATTTTAAGGCTACAAATGGCTCTCCATAACATTTAAGTCTAACTTAGAGTTAAGTTTGACTTAGGATCTTTGTGAAACACCCCCCTGCAGTCATAGAAACAAATAAAGAGTTAACAAACTCCAATCTTACCTCTACTTTCACCATGCCTCGCAGTGTGAACAAGAAGATTTGTCAAGAAATTCAAGCTGGCGAGGATAGCATCTTGGTCTTTATTGGTCTGCTTTGTCAGAATATTGATGACTGAAATATAATGCAAGAGAAAAGACATAAGTTTGAATTTATTGGTAAACTTCATTCATATACATGAACATTTGTTTCAAAATACATATATAAAACAATTATATAAACAAGAAAATCAACAAGTGGTATAGTTTCTCGAGTAATCAAAAATTAACAATAAACATTGTAGCTTGTATATACAGTGGTAAATGATATTCTAACAAATAATTATATGACCAGCCTATGTTTGACAATAAAGATACAAAACAAATGGGAATGATAATTTTGATACTGATGTTCTAGAACAAAAATTATAAAAAAAGTTTGAAAATAGAGATGTTGGAGACATTTGAAAAGCATGAAACCTCTCCACAAAGAGCATTGAATCTTAATATAGTCAAACCACAATATTTGTAAAAGTCACACTATTGAATCGACACACTAATCTACGCCCAAGAAAGATGACTACGCAATCTTTTTATAAAACTATTCAGACTTTGATATGGCAGCTGTCAATTTTGAGTGCCATATACAATGGTCACACAGAAATACGAAAATGACACTTCCTGTGAAGATCAGGATACAATAGGTGAAATATAAGTTATATTGTCATACTTACATATATATGCAAGTCTTTGGTATCATATGTGACCCGGCACCACAAAACCACCAAAATGTCGCTAAAAATTATTTTCCTAATTTCATCTGATTATGAAAGAAGAAGTTCTCCTCATTAAAATGGTATATTACTTGTCCAAATTGAAGCTTCCTAACCCTTTCAATTTAGTGAATGAAAAGAGCTGGTGAGGGAGGTTACTGGTATTAAATTGTGAGAAAGAGAGCTTTAAAGTTTGGGGCTATTCAAGCATGCGGAGCAAGCAAACCACAGGGAAATCAATAGAAGGGTGAATCAAAAGGCCATAGCAACCACTATGAAGAGATTTTCAGATTAGGCTGAAATTTGGCCTGATGGTCAAACATAGTCTGTTCATTATGTTTCTGAGGTTTCAATGTGTGGACTTAAGTCTTTCAAAAGTTATTATGTTGTAAATGTATAGAGTTGTAATTGGACAGATTAAGTGAACTTGCAACATAGTGCCGAGACACCTGCACTAGACAATGCCTATTCATGGTGGACCCGGAGTCTTTTTGTTCCCCCTTACATAACACTGCTTGTCACCTATCTTGTTTTGTATACATCTGGGCAATTATTTGTAACCACATTATCAGGAATTCTCTCGTCGCTGTCTTGCCCGAAGTGTTCAGTAAGCAAAGCTGTAAGGTTGGCCTGATCCCCCGCAGCTAGCCCCCGCATCATCGCTTCGTTGACCGCCCGAGCTACCCGGGCATCTGCGTTGGTACATGGTGCACCCCGGTACCATCCCACGGCTCTGCTCACGTACAAAACCTGGCATTGTAACGACGTTGTAGACTTTTTCGCAACTTGTCACTCTCAAATGTATAAAAATTGTATACATTTGAGATTATATGATTATATTTAATATAATAATGTTCTTACTCTTGATCAACAAATTCTGGATATGTGATGTACAATCAAGCTACTCGAAGTCGTTAACGGAGAATATAAGACGAACGCGAATCTGGAACTCGGATGTGAAAGCGGATACAAACAAAATGGCGCGCCGCACTGATTGCTATAACGGACCAATCACAGCCCGCGTAGCACGACCCGTTAGCAACGACCGACCATTTCCGGACTACGATAATTTCGCTCGGGAAAAGCGATCAAATTTTGGAAGAGACCGAAGGCTGTGCGAAAAAAACTGGTCTAGAAAAACCGTTTAAAACACATCTTCTACTATGTTTTAGACTTCCAAATTTTGATACTAGGTACAGAAAAGACCACTCTTTCAAAAAATGCAAAAAAACAAAAATCTATTTTTTTCACCTAAATTGACATTTTAGCTGATTACGGAGAATCGCTGGTTGCGACTTTTTGTTGGTTTTGTGGTGCCGGGTCACATATTTATGTTTTGCTGGTATAATCAGTAGAAATCATACATAGAAGGATAAACTGAGATGCATGCATACATCTATCTTACCATGGTAGATAATCTTGAGATCAATCTCATCGAGGTTGGTTGATGGATGATTCTGGTACAGTGTGCAGAGGACCTCTAGAATACATGTACAGCCAAGCTCTGTACCTGGAATTTGTCAGAAAAAAATATCTAGATAATTTCCATGACTCATGGACAAAGTCTAGGAAAGTGTGCAAAGGAACTCACAGATATATCATTGCTGTATTGTTTGTACATAGAATGAAAGAAATATACCCAACTTGGCTAGGAAGAATGGTCGGTAATTTATCATACACAACTTATTAATTGCTTTTTAAAAAGTATAATACACAGAAGTACAAAGAAATTTTCACCCAGCAACACAACTTTGATGTACATGTTCTGTTGTCATTGAAATTACATACTATGTATAATAATAATAGCTCACATTTATAATGCACCTAATACTTTGTTTCTAGGCGCAGTACCTATTGATCGGATTCAGGCTTACCCGCACACAATGTATGCACATGCTATACTCCCTGGGGAGCATTCCGGCCAGTCGCCATTTTACAAGCGCCACTTGCATGCTCATCCAACCACATTAACTTTTGCATCCTACTGGGTACTCATTTAACACCTGGGTGGAGAGTGGCAAATGTAAATCAATGTCTTGCCAAAGTCATTAGTGCCGCGGCGGGACTTGAACCGCGGACCTTGTGATCCTCAGTCTGGTGACATATCTACTCGACCACGACACCTTTACTGATGAAAACTCTTTTGATCTCTCTAGCTTTCATACCAGTATGTCTTGATGGATCTGTCAAGGTGCAAGCTTGGAGTAGATCTGGCATCTTCCTCTTGATCCTGTCCATGTCCTGGGTATCATCGAGGGCTTGGTCTGCTGTGGAGAGCAACCGTTTGATGAGGCTTGCACACTTGGGCCTGGTTGGGAGAGGTGCATGCTGTAGCATATCCTATCAACATAATCATGAAGAAAAGAAATCAAGCCCATAAACAAAAACTGTGGAATTTGAATGTGAACATTATAGCATCATCAATTTCAAATAACGAGTTTGTAACTGCTCCTTATACAATTTGTATTCCAATTTCTTCAGATGCATGCCTCTCTTATCATTCAAAGACTGATTTTTTAAAACAGCTAATCATTAAAGGCTAAAATAGTCTTAGTACAGTAAGAGAAGGTTATTGTATGCATTGCTTTGGAAATATGAATCAATGAACATTACGGTGGTTGATCTGCACTTGTATAAGCCTAAAAAAAAAAGATGTTGTATTGCCCTTTGCGATCGCCCCAAAAATCTTGAAATCTACAGTCGGCTTTAAAAAAAAGTTGTTTTGTTTTTAGAGAAAAAGTAAAGCATTCAAAGTGAGAAATATCAGCCCAAAGACGGAGAAGAAAAAAAAAAGATTTCTGACCGAATGACCCATGTTTTGGCACCTAAAGGGCAATACAATTTTTTCTTTTTTGTTTAGGCTTAATGGGATTAACTCTATCAACTCTACATGTATTTAAACTCTAAGCAGGCAATATGCAATCGTCAGGTGACCTTTCTATATTAAAAGATGACATATATTTGGAGTTGAAAATACGTTACTGTAAACAAACCATCATGATATCCAAACAAGATGGATTCTGTCCCATTAGATGAAGAGTGAATGCAACGTCATCATCTTTCTCAGTATCTTCCAGACTGGCCTCCTCTGTATCCATTGCTAGATGATCTATCCACTCAGCAAACTGAAAGTGAAAAACAAAAGTCATGGGGGTGTTGCACAAAGACTAAGATCAACTTTAAGTTATGGCAGGCCCTTCATGCCACTGTTTGCTCTCACCATTTACTGGCATTGGACTCTCAAGGGACGTACAAATCATGGTCACAAATCTACAGAATTTAAATTTGTTGATAATTCATTACGGAAGGAAAAAATCTTATCTAAAGATCTCAATGGTGAGAGCAACCAGTGGCATGAATGGCGTGCCATAGTTAAGTCCAACTTAAAGTCGACCTTAGTCTTTGTGAAACACTCCCCTGGAGTTCATAATGATCTGTTTTGACATGAATACTATACATCTTACAGGGGAAATATTAATCACACTATAAAAATAACTGGAAGTTACACTGCCAAAGAAGCTACCGGTATCAGCTTCCATTCCTAAATTATGAGGGCAAAGTATACCCAAAGAAAAGAATAAAGCTTGTTTCACATCTCATCTGTCAGAAAATGTACAATTAATCTGCAAGCTTCTTGAGCAGTGGTACAGGGAAGAATGCATTCCTGTCCCATGCATACTTGTACATTAGTTATGTATTATATTCCTATGAAATTTTAAATAAAGCTAAAACTTGGACAAAGTTAATGAAAAATCAGTCATGAGCTAACGTACATATCAGAAAAATCCCTATAACATACACTTAAAATATCTGATGAAGTACATAAACTCATTCAAGCACTCCCAAATTCATTCCCCCCCCCCCCCCTGGAAAATTGGTCCTAAAAACAACCATTTTGAATAGCACACCGTGCAAAACATGTTATAAGTGGAAGCTTAGATAGGCACTTTTACTTACTATTTTGTGTGTTGCTTGTGTAGGGATGTTAGATGCCATGAATAGCCACTGGACCAGACTTCGATGGTTGGTATACAATGTATGGACGTCTAGTCTGGTCATGTGATCAGCCAAGATGTAGCAAGCTTTGTTGCAAAAGAAAACTAAAACATTGACATGTATTTCTAAATTGGGTGGCAATTATGTAATTGATGAAAATATACAAATAATTAGTTTGTAGCACTTATTAAAAATGATCAAATGTTCTTTGTGTTCACAAAGGGAAATATACCACTAACATTTATCTACAGTATTTACTCTCTGAGATATTGCAAGCAATTAATAGTCTCTATCATCACCATTTCATACAACATACAACAAAGTGATCTCAAAAAGTTAATTGACTTGGCAACAAGTGATTTGAAAAATTGATAAACATAACTTACAGAATATTTCCACCATTTCATATAACAGCAACAAATGATTAAAACAAAGTTCAATGATATACCTCAAATAACTTTCATGCAACTACATTTTAAAAAGTTGACTGGCTTTACTTACAAAACTAATGTTATACAACAGCAAAATATGATTCAAAACAGTTGACTGACTAACTCACATGACTTTATCACTAATTCAAACAACAGCATTGAAAACAGTTGACATGCATAAGTCACAAAACTTAGATGGAATAAAACACATAGGAGTACTGGGCCCCGTTGCACAAAACTTACCATTGATGGTAACTTTGCCATCAATGGTAACTACCATGGAAGCCTTGATTTTGATTGGCTGCTGAGCTCTGTTACCATGGTAGTTGCCATTGATGACAAAGTTATCATCAATGATAAGCTTTATGCAATGGGGCCATGTAGTAGAGATAGAGATAAGTTATACTTTTACAAATGTCCTTACCACTACTTCCAGTTTGACTTCCGGAGTGCACAAAGCAATCGGCAAAGAGGAATAGGAGATGCTTGGAGGATAAGAGTGGAAGAGAGGTGATGTCTGGATGCTGGGTGATGAAAGATGTCAGGCACTTTAGAAGATCCAAGCTTGGAACCCATCTAGACAAGGAGAAGGGTAGTATTGACTGAAACAATGTACTTCAAAGGGAAAAGCATTATATCCAGCAATTTCAATGGTAATTACAACAACAAAAACTTTCCCTCTTTAGTGAGCAATAAGCTCAATCTTGTTAGTAACTGTGGCAATTATTCTAAAAACAAAGAGATGTCCGTATTCAAACAGTACAGGGTGAAAAGGTGTTTTTATTGATACAAAGGAACAAGGTGGATAACAACATAAGTATATGTAGAAACTAGTCTTTTTGTGGTATACTGATGGTTAATTCTATCATGTTTCAACATGGTAATGTTTGATACCTGTCTCCATATAGCCAAGCATGGTAGAGTAGAGCCAGCAAACATTGCTGCATATCTGCATGTGATGTTGATCTACGGTTTCTGCTGACAGTATCATCATGGTGTTCAAGAAGTAGACATATCTCACTGGGAGAACCTACACAAAGAGCAAGAAATCAGTCTATGCTTACATTGTCAACTTGACATCTTTAAAAGTTAAAAGAATCTAAACAATAAAATCAACTGTTCAAAAGAATGAGGTGATATCAAGCATGCTGTTTACCCAATTGTGATGTTGATTTACTAGGTTTACTGTCGATTCATCCATGTATTTAAGTCTTGTTCCTGAATAGCCCTTTTGCCTTTTATTTTTTTTGTAGATTAACTTAGGATACTATTCATTTATGAACTATTTGTATTTTGGTTGTAAGTGATTTGTATTATTTTCATTTGCAAAGTTTTAGTGTTAATTGAATTGATGTAATTTGTAGTGCAAATTCTGTTTCCTTTACTTATCAACTATTTCCCTTCTAAACCCCTTAGAGGCAATATGCGATTGGCGGTATATAAATATCTTATTATTATATATTATTTATTTATATCAAAAGTAGGTGGCATGTCTTAGTGGACAAAATTGTCAAAAAATGACCAATAACGATATCTTCTAAATTCAACTTAATTTCACAGATGAACTAACATATTTCCGTCGGATTGTGCAAATCACATTCAATTAAAAAAATAGCAACTAGATCGTGAGAAACTGATTTATGGGATGTTCACATCTACCATGGATTGGCTCTACATGTAGAGCAACAAAGTAAAAATCAATATTATGTGATACAACTTCCTCCCATCCTAACTAAATCTTTTCATTTAAATGCAATGTTGCAGGTTGAATCACATATCTAACTATCAAATCTGCAGCATATTATATTCATGATTTTACATACTTGCATTGATTTCATTTTCATGAAAACGGAATGTCCAAAGATTTTATATCTCATCATTATCAAGCTCTTTCACTGAAAAGGAATTCATAGGAATTTGACAGAAAAAAAAAATTGGAGGTATGTGAATACAGTGAAACCTGTCTATAAAGACCATCAAAGGGAGACAAGAAAAGTGGTCTTTATAGGCAGGTGGTCTTTATGTACAGGTTCCTTTAGTACATTTTCAATGCCGGAGACACCATTTTCAAGGGAAACAAAAAATGTGGTCTTTGTAAACAGGCAAGTGGTCTTTATGTACAGGTTCCTTTAGTACATTTTTAATGCCGGAGAAACCATTTCCAAGGGGAACAAAAAATGTGGTCTTTGTGGACAGGTGGCCACTAAAGCAGTATTGACTGTACCAAGGGAGACAACAAAAATTGTCTTTATAGGCAAGTGGTCTTTGTGTAAAGGTTCCTTTAGTACATGTTTCAATGAGAAACAATTTACAAGGGAAACACAAAATTTGGTCTTTGTAGACAGGTGGCCACTAAAGCAGTATTGACTGTACCAAGGGAGACAACAAAAATGGGTCTTTATAGGAAAGTGGTCTTTGTGTAAAGGTTCCTGTAGAACATTTGCAATGAGAAACCATTTTCATGTCATGTGGAAAAGCATATACCTGTGATGCTATGAACCATGTCTACTGAGATGTTCATATCTAATGCTGATGTGTCTCTAGATGAAAAGCAATGCAGTAGGTCCACCATGAAAGTATCGGTCGCTCTCTTGAGATCTTTGATTCTAAACAACATATGAAAATCAATAGGTTACATCATTGTAAGCAGGTCTACACACTAAATTTTTTGGAAGGGGGTCCACATTGGAGATTTTACAGACAAGGGCCCCATTTCACAAAACTTGTCATCAGTGACAAATGACAGTTTTTGTTATAAGCTACTGAAATCCTTGCTACTGATTGGTTATCAGCACATTTCTCACTGATTTTTGTCATTTGTCATTGAAAAAAGGCTTTGTGAAATGGGTCCCTGATGCATTATGAGCCCTATGTACAAATTTCCAAAATTTGGGGGCGTCTGGATCTTTTTTCGGCACCCATGTGTCCGGAGCACCTGTTAGTGTCAAGCTCTGATTGTAGGTTATAAAGAATATGCCAAGAAAAATGTCAATGTATTAAACTTTCTACACATTGAAGTTCAAGGCCACAATTTTATGGAAAATATAATTTTCTTTGGCATTTAGTTGGCTTTTTGACCAAATCTACGATCACATTACTTCAATCAACTATGAAAGCTTTAGGACAACACACAACAGGGTTATACATCTGGCTGGACAAATGTTTTTTAAATGTACCTGAATTTGTCAATGCTGTAACAATGAAACACAAATAGGTATTATTTGTCGAGACATAAAAATGATGCGTCAAAGTATTGGACCTATATAGTCCTTATTCTTTGAAAAAGAACTATATCATCATATATTCACCATCTCTAATGCTACACTTTGTGTGAGCATACTAAACAAACAAACAAAAATTGATTTAGGAAAATATGTAGATATGGCTTTACTTTGTTGAGATAAATGGTAACAAAAAGCATATTGATGAAGGCAGAAATGTATTAATCCGTTGCCTTCAGAACCTGGTGATCTCTGTATTAAACCTATGGGACTTTGCCAATGTAGAAGTCAACAGGATAACATACCAGTGCATCATTGAACATACCCTTCTTGTGACTGGAACCGATGTCTTACTTCTAATGCTAGTTGAATGAATGATGATCCAACTGTAACAGAATACAGTCAAAGTTAGGGTTAGTGTTGCATCATCATGCATTAAGCGAAATTGAAATTCAATACATCTTTTTAAGGCAAATAATGATCATAATAATCATAGCACTCACATGCTTGTAGAATAAGAAACAGGAAACACTAAATAGCTTTGTGGATTGACAATTAATAAAAACTGTTTTGTGCCCAGCTGAAGGGCATTAGCATGAAAATGAATATCCTTCTGCTGGGTACACAATGATCCATTGATAGTTAACGCAGGAGAGGCAAACAAGCGGAAAAGGAGATATATCGCAAAAAGTGTTCCTATATGTTCTAATATTACATACCCAGTTTTTCAGAAAGGTTGTTGAGGTCATCATTCTTATGAAGAGAGAGCATAATGGAGAGCGATTCAAAGAGTGAAGTGTAGATCCCAGGTTGACTCAATCCCTCATGGTTTGCCTAAAACAAGCACATCGTGCATTGGTTGAAACAATAAACATTTGAAGTTAAACTGTTGGAAAAGTTCAGCAACAATTTGTAATCTAACATGTAGACTAATTTGCATAATTTCTCAAATTTTCTCATCAAATCCTTGTTACATATATGTATACAAGAAAGATTACAAATACAAATTTGGCACATACACGTATGATTTCTTCAAATAAGAAAGATGAAATTAGAGCGTTTTTAATCATCATGAAAATCTGACATATGAATGAAACATTGAAGAGAAAGAATTAAAAATATATATTTCAAAGTTATCTACAAGACTCACCATGACTGCAGGAATACAAACACTATCCAGCGACTCCATCAGATAGAGCGTGAAAGAAGACAGGTTGTTCTCACACAGTGAAGTATCTACCGGGGATGATCGATCAGGACATTTGGAGTTTGACTGGTTGAGTAGATTGGTGGTCTTGGGTTTGAGAAACACACCAGGGTCTGATGTAGGGTCCTCTTGACAAACCTTGACCAACCTATTAATGAAAATGTATTGCATCAAATTGAGCGTGAAAGATGAAAGATTGTTTTCACACAATGCATCATCTATGGGGGAATGATTAATCAGGCCATTTGAAGTTTGACTGGTTGAGAGGATTGGTGGTCAAGTAAGTTATGCTATAGAGGAAGCCCCCACCCTACAAAAACAGGTAAGAAAATGTAAAGTACATCCTTCAGAAAAGAAAAAAAATGACATGATCTTTCACCTATTTTTTTTTTTACTACATTCATGTCATTTATCCCCTTTGAATATTTGGAGTCAATTTGATATCTAACAGTAACACACATTCCCACTCGGTTCCATTTTGAGTCATATTGGCTGAGTATCAACCAGTTCAAAGAAAACAAAAATCATACTTTCATCTTTGATTGATAGTATTTGTAATTTACTAGAATTACCTTAGACCATTCAGCAAGACAGTTGTGACCAGCTCAAGAACATCTTGGTGTTTCTTTGCGACAGCTTCACCTTGACTCTCCACACTGAACTTGCCCGTCCTCCTAGCCTCCCTGCCAGGATTCTGGCTCGTCCTCCTGCACACTGGCCTGGGTAGCCTCTGGAGCACGGAAAGGGTCCCGTCTAAAGGCTCTGCCAACGACTTGAAGTCAACTGGACTTGGGAGGTGATCTCTCCTGCTCAAGATAGCCAACAAGAAGAATAAAATTGTATGAATGACAGGAACTCTTTTCCTGAATTCTTTTGTCGATAATGATGAACATCAAACCCTTCTTACAATGGTACCACAGTATCAGAAGAAATTGATAATGAAGAAAATTGAATATCCTACAAAGCACAACCTTTAATCTAAATGCCATAAATCTACACCCTCATGTAATTATACAAAGTCGAAGGAATTTCACATTTAAAAATTAGGGTGCATTGTATGTCTGTAAGATTTTCATGTCTTTATGGTCACGCCAGGATATTACTATAATGCTATCAGGTTTATAAATTTGTTAGAATTCAGTCACTACACAAAGTGATTGGACTTTTCCCCTAATTCCTAATTCTTAAAGCCACCATATTCAAACAGACAACCCTTTAAAACATTTTCAGTATCATTCTTTTTAATGAAGTGTCTACACAATACAATAATAGATTGTAAACTGTTTTCGAAGAGGAGAACTGCAAGATGTTGGACTTTGCATTTTTTCACATACATCTTACTAACCTCAACAAGTATGTGAATGCTTGGATGGCTTGTGTAGAGACTGCATTGTCCTGATGCTTGATGCAATGAGCCAACATGTCGCAGATGTGTTTGCCGATGGTCAGACTGGTCAGCAATTTCACATCTTTGGGTTGCCTAGTAGAATCCAAGGTTGTTAAAGTTGCTCAAGCGTGAGTATATAGAGGGCAGCACACTGAGCCATGGGTATTACGCTCCCGTGCGTACTAGTGTCTTTTCATGCGTACGTCCGTACGGGAGCGTAATACCCGTTGGCTCATTGTTCGCCAAGTGGCCTACTTCATAAACGACTATATACCCACGCATGAACATCTTTAACATATCAATTTACATTTATTATAAAATAATAATTAACATGCTTAGTCATTCAGTGAAAAAAATGAATTCAGATATAAATTGAGCTGCTGGAATCACCGTTGTAAATCCTTACTGTTAGCTGGTAACGCATGGGGAATATTCAAAACAAGGACAGTAAATCTGGCATAGGTAATCCATTATTCACGATACAATCATATGATGAAAGACAGGAGATTTATCGGTGAATCAGCTGCACAGTTCATTCCCAAAACTTTGGTATTTATGTGTTTTCTTTAACCCTATTTAGCCCGGGGGGGGGCTTGAGAAGCCCCCCCCTCGACATTTTTCGCGATAATTTTTTAACGCAAGAAAATCTTGCACTGAAATTTTGTGACTTTTTTCTTTCGAGTCTTGCGCAACTTTTGAAATTTTTTTTTCGAAAATCGGACCTACCATTACAAAGTCACGTGTCCTTTTGTCTTCACATGTCAGCCCGAAAATCGCTCATTTTTGTGATTTGTGTACAAAACATATGGAAATCTCATTTTTCAAATAAAGAGGTAAAACATTGGTTATTTGGTCTTGTTTAGATTTTAGGTGTTTATTTTGGGGTCAAAATAGTTGAATTATAGTTGGAAATGAAATAAAACAACAAAAACAATAAAATACATAAGTTAAAAAAACAAAGAAATACATAAGAAATTATCAAAACAATAGATAACATAAGGAATAACCCTGGTTTTTCAAATTTTTGTGTTGTATTATTATTCCAAATGGTCTAACAAATATATGTAGTGAGAAAGAATGCTTAAATATGAATAATGTCTGATTTATGGGCAAAAATGTGAATTTAATGACCTTATTTGCATAAATTACCATAAATATGCAAATGAGTGAATTTTTCAAAAAAATTGAAATTACCATAGTATTCTATACACTTCACTTGACATGTATGCAAATTTTCGCGGCGATCGGGCGTTTCACGGCCGAGATCATAGGGGGGGGCCTGAGAAGCCCCCCCCCGGGCTATGCAGTTTCAAAATAGCCCGGGCTAAATAGGGTTAAAGAAAAGAATTTTTGACTTTAAATATGTGACTCTTACAATACATCTGAGAATTAATCTGACAAAATGTGTAACTTTTAACAGACAACTATAATTACAGAAACATGTATTCTTACCTGTGAAGAATTTCAGAAAGCAGTAGCAGCCTGTAAATTAAAGAAGCAATGAATAAATAACAAATTCAGATTTCACATTTGACCTTTCAATGTAAAGCAGTATCAGTCTATATGGAGGGGGGGGGGTCAAAGATGACTCTCAAAGTCAAACATGACCTCAATAAATATTTTCAAAGATACTTGTATTTAAATCTAACATTAAGCTTGTAATCATAATACAAAGAGAGAAAGTGAATATGTCAAACACTCTTTCAAAGTAAAGTACACAGTACAAGTAGTCAATGATGAACATGTAATAGTGGTTCAAATTGGTTTGAAGAAAATAATTACTATGTACTGCAAAATAGATGTCCAACGCTTGGTCTTACCCCTGTGTCAGTGTGTCAGTAGTACTAGTCTTCTGGCAATGTTGCAGTGTTCTGACAATAGCTTCTATCCCATAGACAGTGTGGCACTTGGTGAAGAAGGTCTCATGTTTGGATAGTAGCAACAGGCAGCAAAAGATGGAGCTGGGTGAAGAGAAAGTAAAGATATTCAGATGAGAAATATCAATGATTATGATAATGAACACTTATTCAGTGCTTCATACACATCACTCCTTAGCAGTTACACATGATGTAGAGCATTAAATATTTTTCTCAGATGTGATAGCACTGATTTTGGAGGAAGGGAAATATGACAGATGTTTTCAATGTTCGCTATTTCTAAAATTCAAAGTCTATTGCCAATGAAATGTTTTTTTTTGTTTAGCTTCATGTTTGGAGTCATGTACGGGATGAAGCCCCTCATCCAAAAGTTATTAATGGACGATCATTAGGTCTTTCAATATACCCAAACATGGGTCAAGTGAATATGTGCTTCTTTGTTGAAGCACTGAAATTACAGTCAGCACATTTACACTATACCACAGACATCATTACCTGAGCATGAGATCATTTGTGGTTGAAAGAGCTTCAAAGAGGAATTCAGCCACATCCTCATCCAGAAGTGCCTGGGTGTGTGAAGGGCCACTGTCTCCTGTTTGAAGAGAGTCCTGTAGCACAACCTGTGAGATGCATTGAACACAGCTGATTTGTAGAATCTCATTCCTGCTCAGGAGAATCTGAGAGGAAAAGAACAGACAAGAAATAACGTTCATCACCATCTTCATCAAATAATGTCTGGGTTAATGAAGGGCCACTGTCTCCTGCTTGCATAGAGTCCTGTACCACGACCTGTGAGATGCATTGAACACAGCTGATTTGTAGGATCTAATTCCTGCTCAGGAGTATCTAAGAGGAAAAGAACGGACAAGAAATAAAGTTCATCACCATAAGGACCATAAACAAAGGCAATAATAACTTTAACTGAATAGACAATTTTTTATTAAAGATTGAATCAAGATTTCTGTGATCACGGCCAGCTGGATGAACTTCAGTATTTCTGATAGGTTCCAAGTTCTAACTTGAATTGAACTTTCAGATGTTTAAAGTACCCCATCTTGTCCTTATATTCCTGCTCATTGATGTCTGAACATATGTTTAATTTAGGAAACATTAACTCATGGTAGCCAGTTTATTCTGGTTACCCAGGGTCTTTCTTGAATATCCATTTCATGTACATGTATTTGATACTAAACAACTGCAGTGTTTGATATGAAACAACTGATGTTACATCCATATCAAACTGGCAGTCATTAATCTGGCAAATTATACTGAGCAGAGCCACTGCCATCATGAATCAGATGGCACCAGTGCATGAAATGAAAGAGCCCCATCTTGTGGTGACATTTCATCGTTAAACATTAACACAGGGATCGAAATTGTTAGACTGGGGTGGGGGTTTACAATTATCAACCTACTTATATCTCAAATGTAAAGATACTACTATTGTTACTGGTAATCTTAAACGACTTTAAAGGACTTACAAAAGAGCAACAAACAGAAAAATGTACAAAGTTGTCCCTAAATGTACAAATAGCATTACCATTTGCCTTAAGATATTTTGGACCAGCATAAGTATGTGTGAGCTCACTAAATGCAAGCACTAATTTAGACCTGACTTTTCTAACCATTGAAAAATAATTAAGCATATAATGGTAATGTGAAAATTATATATCGCCTCCCATTACCCCCCTTCCCACTTTCTTGGAACTTCCTGCCACCTCATCTCTACAAAAAAGAAGTTTTAAAGGTTTTTTTTTAAATTCCTCCAGGGAGGACAACCTTTTTAACACAGATCTAAGTGTTATACTGCCATCTACGTTTAGAAACTAGGTTCTTGAAACCACATCTGGCTTTCAGATTACAAATGTTACATCAACCCGGCTGATGGGCCGTTAGGTAGCCCCAGTATGGAATGTATGCACCCTGGAGAGATCCAGGGAGAAAAAGAAAGGACAGAGAGGGAGAGAGAGAAAGAGAGAGAGAGAGAGGGGTTGTGGGAGTGGGGCTATAGATTCTGGCCTGAACTGAGCCCTTACATGAACATGTGTTTGGGTAGATCCGGGAGAAAAGAAGGGAGAGAGAGAGAAGAAAAATAAAACGAAAAGAAAAAAAGAGAGTGATAGAGACAGACATAAAGATGAACGATATATATATAGAGAGAGATAACAAGAGACAGAGAGAGAGAGAGAGAGAGAGAGAGAGAGAGAGAGAGAGAGAGAGAGAAGGGATATGGCCTCTGATCTAAACTGAGCCTTACATGTGCTTCATGTTAGATTATAAATGAGATTTCAAGAGAAATAGTCCAAGGGGACTTGTGGTTTTGGTCTTGTTCTGCATTTCTTTTAATTTGTTCCGTAATCAATTTTGACAAGGTACATTACTTGAAATCAGCGTGAGAGTTGAAACATCCATGTACATGAGATGTATATACCGTAAAGAACATAACTTGCAAAGGAAACAAGACTATGGATTTAAAGTATTTTTTAACATATGATGTGATACAATGCCAAATTAGTGTTATCATCTGCAGTAAAAAAAAAACAAGCACATAGTGAATTATTTCATTAAGAATCACACCTAATCAAGATCTTAGATTCAATAGTTGAATCACTTTTCACATGACCACTGGTAAATCTCCAATGAATTAATCAAGGGCAACATGGAGTGTAGGAGAAGATGTTGAACTAGCACAAGTTGTAATGAGAGGAATATTTTAGTCAATATGAACACACAAAAAAGTATTGTTAAAGATATCAAAAGCTATGAAAATCATAAAACTTTATCAAAACTAAAAACAAAACAAAAAGGATACACACGGATCCAAAAAATGTTAAAATGTAAAACAGGAAGCTGATGTACACACTGACCCCCTGTACTTGCTCAAGAACCTAGAGTTACTATGGAGCCCTGCCCATGGGGGTTAACATATACAGAAAAAGAATGCTTACTACTGAAAGGAAACTACAGAGAGAGAGAGAGAGAGAGAGAGAGAGGGGGGGGGGGGGCAGGTACAAGGCGTATTCCTTTAGTCTTTGATAGACAATGAAAGGTCACTAAAATCATCCTGGTAACTTGATCCTGGTCTCAATAGGACCCTTTGAAATTAAAGCAGGATCCTAATCTTGGTCAAAGAAAGTAAAATGGGATGCCCCATTAACCTTTCAACATGATGGGTTGTCTTTCCCCCATCCTGTAAGGGTATACCCAGAGGATTGTGTTACCTTCTTTATGACAGAGGAGATGCTAGGTTGGGTGTCTGGCCTCATCAGGAAGCCTGTCAGCTCCTTGCTCTCTAGAAGTCTCCTCAGCAATCCTGTACAGGACAGAAAGGTAAAAACAAAGAAAGTGAGATTAGGGTTGGTTTCTTGGCTTAAATCAGGAGGCCTGTCAGCTCCTTAAAGGGATCTGGTAACTTTGTCTTTGATCCTTTAAAATATCCTTGATTTAGCTCATGCTGCAATCATAATGATAAACCATTAGGTCAGTCATGAACCCCATGACTTTTACAAGCCAATCGCCTCTCTGATTATCAAGATATTTATGATTGAAAATCGAAATCAAATTTTGCGTTTGCCAAACGGTTGTCATAACACTACAGTCTATTGGGGAAAACGAGTACCGGTATGGTAAAACCTGTCACTCAAAGGTTTTTACTTTTTTGAGGCACTTCTTGATCATTTCGGCTTCAATATTACACCATATCACAGACACTGATAACGCGTAGGGCCATGCATCTCAGATTTAACCTTGTTAAACTATCCCTTTAAGCTCTCTAGGAGCCTCTTAAGTAATCCTGTACAGGACATTTGGAAAAATACAAGAAGTGGTTACTCCTTTGGAAAGACCCATTGCTTGAGAAGAAAGACAAACTTTAACTGAAAGGTGAAACAAATTGAATAAAATGAATGTACGGAGGCATTCTTGTAGACATTATTGGTCCATTGCCATTTATGGGTATCCTTCGCAATCCTGTACAAAGTAAGCAATGGATGGTTGGATAATCTATTTCATCAGGAAACCTTGCATCAGGTAAATGCAAAAACTACAATAGTGACCATTTGTACAGGAAGACCAACAGCTTCCATTGAAATTTGAATTAAAAAACTGCATGCATTCAAGGAATGTAAGGGAGCATTCTGAGAAGTTGTTCAATTTCCTATTTTCACCCATTAGCATATCAGGCAACAGATATTGAAAAACAGAGTCCTACAATGATAATCTTGTACAATTCTTAAAATAGAATGTTTTTCTGTATTTAAAATCTTTATGACCGAAAAAAAAGAAAGTCACATCGGTAGCTTTTGCACAAACAGCTACCACTGAATGATTATAATCATTGAAAATATTTTTGTCACAAAGAATAAAGGTTTGGTTATAGGGCTACACACTAACTTTTTGAGGGGAATGGGGTCAAGATACTTTCTAGAGTGTGGATGCATGACTCCTATGCAAATTTTTGAAATGCTGGGGGTCTGGACTTGCATTGTGGGTGCTCATGTGTCCCAGGTCCCTGATATAGTGTCGAGCCCTACATATGCAATATATTCTGTATGTAATGCTCATAGTCATGAGTGAAAACAAACCCATGCAACATTTGAGCCAAGTTGACTTCTACTGTCAAGCATGACACAATCAATCTTCACGCCCATGTGTGGGGTGTCTACACATAGCTGACGTAACATTTCAATGTTAATCAAACCATGCACAAACAAGAATGAAACAGTACAGTCAAGGGGTGTAGATATGTGTAAAGGTTGAAACAATCATCGCATTAGACTCGAGACCCCATTTGCATTTAAAGGTTTCTGATCAATCATTATCTACGACTTGTAGCATGATTTGCATCTCTTAAAATTTAGTTCATCACCACCATTATTTGGTTAAAGCCCTGAGAAAAATGAAACTTGTTGATGAAAATAAAATTACCTCCTATTGAATAAAGAGTTGATCCTGATTAACAAATTTAATGTACTTTAATCTTAAAAACATTATTATCAGGTCTGCATCAAATATAATCATTGCATTCATATTCAATAAAGTTTATCTTTGCATGCGATCTTGTGCTATTAGATATCTTTATAACTGTTATTTGCATACAATTCTTATTGCATGAATGAGTTGGAATAGTGAACTCAAAAAATGAAAGGAACAAGATTTTTGAAAATAATATCGCTAGTGATATTCGTTTGTCTCGCAATGTGGTCAATAAGGAATCTAAAAGTTCACGTCGATTTGTGTGCATCTGCAACACTTCATCTGGTGATAATAACTACTGTAAGCAAGGGTCTTTTATACTCTACGGGAGGACCGGCGGAGCGGTCCATAATTCGATCGATAATTGGAACAATAACGCACAATAACGCACTAGCGATATTATTTTCGATACTACATCCGCAATGAGTAATATATTTAGAACAAGATTTTGTTTCAAAATTATAGCTTATTAACCTGAAATTCACTAAATTCATTAAATTGGAATGTTATAAATTGCTTGTATTCTCATTTAAACATCAGTCCAAATTCTTTACATTAATATCAGGCATAAGGTTTATATAGAAGCTAGTCCTGTACTAAAATGGTTTTAGGCATTCTTTCTGCCACCCTATCTACTTTCAATGCATGGCGTGAAACCCATCAAAGTCAAAATATGTTTATCAGAGCTGACATGCAATGTGAAACGGTATTCATCAACTAAAACAGGAAGTGGGTGTGCCTATGGGTGGGTGGGTGGAGAGCAGCCGGATGGACACAGAATTTGGAGTAAACATCCTTCTAGTAGGTGTAAGGGATTCACATTCTGAAAAAACAACACTTGCACTAGACCCAGTGCACAATCTTTTAACCGATATTCTAGTATTCTTGGATATTTCAATTCAATTATATTTGGCGTCATGAACATATTCAAGTACATATCATGAATAAAGAATACGTTAAAGGCCGGGACCCCTACAAAGCAACTTGGGCTTGTAAACTAACCTTAATTTGAGTATCCTGTATTGTTCAATTTCTTCATTTCCAATATACATTATATTTAGACATCCTACATCACATGATGTACATGTCAATTTAGAATTTCAAATAGTTCATGTCTAACATGGGTCTGAGGTAAATGTACTTAATAGGAGGGACAGCCATAGAAATGTTGATACACTTTTTGTATTACACGTTCACAGAGTTACATGGGCATTTGCTAAAGCAGGACTCCATTAAGTCTGGTACTGAAAGAGAAAATGCTACAATTATTGATGTGAAAGGGCTAAATAATTTTTCCTTCACTATGTGTATATAGGGCACGCCTTGGGAAGAGTAACCTTTGGCAATGGCAGCAACAAGGGCAATAATAAGGTAGGGTGTGTATGGATGGCATGTGTAATTTCCATGCCACTGTCATTGGGCACAGACACAAGTTGGATAATGTAATGTCATATATCTCCACGTATCAAATCCATGAGGCCTTGGCCTAGAGAAAAATAGACTTAAATTAGAAATGTGAAGAGGAATGACTACCGAACTTGCTGGTAGCATAATTAACCTATGGCATTGGTTTGTATAGCTGCAGTGACTGGGATAAAGGCAGTATATAGGCATGTTGAATCTCCTCATTATATCTCTATGTATCAAATTCATGAGGCCTTGGCCTAGAGAGAAATAGACTAAACTTATAAATGTGAAGAGGAATGAGTAATTGCTGGTAGCACAATTAACCTACGACATTGGTTTGTATGGCTGCAGTGACTGGGATAAAAGCAGTATATGGAATAGGCATGTTGAATCTCCTCGCTGGCCTGGGGATAAATGTCAATTATCATGCCAAGAACCATGGCTGGATAATGCCAGGACATACTTGTATCAAACTTTAATCACTGCAAGATAACGAATGGGAGGGGGAGAGGTTTAAATTATTGATGAGGCTTAAATCATAGATGTGAACAGGGTAAATAGGTTAACATTAGCGTGGGTACGACACACTAACCTATGGCATTGGTCTGTAGCTGCAATGACATATATAACGAATGGTAGGGAGAAAGGTTTGAAATATCCATGAGGCTTAAATCATGGATATAAACAGGGTAAATAGGTTTAGATCAGCGTGGGTAGGGCACACTAACCTATAGCATTGGTCTGTAGCTGCAGTGACTGAGCTGATGACAGTATGGGGAGTATGGCGTGAGCGATCTGCATGCTGAGCTGGGGATAAATGTCATTCTCGTGTAGCGGGCCCAGGAGTCGCGCGAGGAGGAAGACGATGCTCGTTTTGACATCTTCTGACGAGGAGGCAAGGCCAGAGACCAGATAGTCCAGCAGGCTGTCTATATATGGGGAAAGGGTTGGAAATTAAAGGACACATCAGAGTGAAACATTGGGTAAACAATTAAATGCAGGTTATATACATCAGACTTGGAAATGTGTAGATAACGATATCTGATGTGAGATATATGTTGTATCGCTGAAATGGAATTAGATTTGTATGATGCAGAAGAAATTAGATTCAATTAAATTAAATTAAATATACTCATATGCAGGTCTTCTTTTTGTGTATAGATGAAGGATGATGCTGATGATGATGAATATGATTTGTCAACATACAGTACATGTAGGTACATATTCAGTTTGCCATGTAGAGATTACTATTATACACTGTACATAAATACAGAAAGAATGCATTACAGCTTTAAATAAAAGCTTCCCTTGGTACACATCATTTCATAATGAAAACCTTTAAGCATATCTTGCTCAATTGCTTTCCTTGGTATAAGAAATAAGATTCAAAGAATGGTGCAGAATGATAATCAGTGTAGTCCACAAGGGGTATAAACAGGTAACAGTGATATGATGAATTTTCATTCTACAGGTTAAAAAATCAGCTACATGATTGAATTTGATTGTACAGGTTTAAAATTAGCAACAAGTCAATATTCATTCTTAATTATTTATGAAATATTAGTCATGAAAATGTTCTTTGAAATTGCTTTAAAACATAATTTTGATTGCAGCAGAGTGCATCTAAAACCCTGAGAGCCTAAAAGGGACTTTGTGCCTAGCATACATTATGTTCCTACTCCTGCCAAGATCGCAGACCACCCTGCATTATACAATTTTTTCAAAAGTTTAACCCATAAGTGTGAAATGGAGGTTCAGTTAAATTTTAGGTGTATAATCATCCATCAACACGTCTCTCAGTGTCTTACTGGGAAATCTGTAAGCAGAAATGAATCAATAATAAACTGTTTAAATTAAAAAGAAGTTCACATCTTCACCTGATAACTGATTGAGATTAGAGTTTATAGAAAAGGGCTTTGTAAAAACTTGTTGCATTTAAAAATCTTTTCATGATCTGATCAATGCATATAAATGTACACTTACATAGAAAACAGAGTTTTGGTAAAATTTTAAAATGTATGAACATCCATCAACAAGTCTCTCAGTGTCTTACTGAGAAATCTGTAAACAAACAAAAATAAAAATAATAAAAATCTGTTTAAGTTCAAAAGAGGTTCACATCTTCACCTGATAACTGCTTGATATTAAAGTTCAAAGAAAAGGGCTTTTTAAAAACTTGTTGCATTTAAAATATTTTCAAGATCTGATCAATGCATATACATGTAAATAAAAAATGAATTTATATAATCTGTTGAGAACTAGATGGGTATAAACTCTACATTAAAGCCCCTCTAAAGCGTTAGGAGCCCAGAAATCGCCACAAATTTAATGGCAAAATTTCACTTGTATCCTAATGTGAAGGAGGGTGTCATTTAAGATGCATTTCTGCAAAGATTTTCCCCCAAAAAATGTATTTGAAGACAAATTTGATAAAAAAGAATACATAACTTTGTTTTTCTGTTGTATGCAGAAAACCTAAACTTTGTATTCTTTCATCAATCTCCGACTTCAAACACAATTGTTTATAAAATCCTTGCATAAATGTGTCTTAAATGGCACCCTCTTTCACATTATGATAATATTTAAGTGATTTTGCCATTATATTTTTGTGGGCTCCCAACACTTTTAGAGGGGCTTTAAAGTACAGGAGGTAGTGCCCTTCTAGCTTTCAGCAGATGAATTATGGCCCATTCATTACAAATCATTTTAGTGCAAGGTCCTTTCCAAGGGCCACAATAACTTTTATAATTATTCAAATTACCTCCATGTTGAGCTAGAGTTGGTGCCAAGGCAGGAATGGTTTGCAGTAACTGACCAATCAAAGAGAGGTAAGGAAGGCTCTGCTGGTATCCACATCCCGATTCAATCTGGAAATCAGATTGAAACAAAATTAGCGATTTAAATTATCTTAAAGTGCATTTACTGTACAACATACAGTGTATTTCTTACCCCAAAATAACAAAAATGCAAAACATTCGTATTCAACCCCCATTATTTTACCCCAAAATCTGTGCCAGGATTTCCATAATTAATGAAAAGTCAATAGACTTCTGATTGACTCTGTATACTTTACAACATGCAGTCAAAATTGTAAATAGTATTGGAGCTCTAACAGAAAACAACTGTCCGACTGCAAATGGCTTGGAAAAGTGACCAATTTCCACAGCTGGTCAATCATTCATTAGGACAGTTTAAGGTCTATTTTTCTCAATTAGACTGTGCATCAGATTTCCTCCATCCCGTCTGATTAAATGGATGTGAATTTAAATATGAGATGCAAGTATGATATCAAACTTGATTATGTAGTCTTGCAGTGCCATCAAAATTAACAAACATCTATCATGAATTGGAGAAACCAGTCAGCACTTGCAATTATAGTGTTTTCATGAAATGCAAAATGCTAATTGCAAAATTATTTAGAGATACATGTTTACTCCTTGAAAAGTTAATAAACAATTTTTAATTTTGGGGGCTTCCTTGTTCTAAATCGATTGGACATTACAAGCACAGAATACCTGTAAGAGCTTACAATCTACATGTATGTACTGTACAGAGAGAGTGAAATCTTGCCTTGCATACCTTTTTTTTCTTATTAATTAATTCGCAATCTCTAGGCATGAATATCTCGTATTTTCTCAAGAAAAAGTAATGTTGTGAAACAGACACACATACTTGTCAATTACACACTAAATCTTCATGCATGATGATTACATTTGTTGAGGGTTCTGGTTCAGGAAGCCATTATAAACTGGCTGTGGAAAGAGTTCCTGTACTACGTACTGGCTTCAGTAGTATGACCTTTCTAGTAAGTGACAGTGTATTGTCAGCAGGGGGGACATTAAATGACTACACATTAGTTTGATTACCTTTCAAGCTCAACAGCTGGATAAATGTGAAAGGTTCTTTCAATAAGATAAGGAAGGGTCTTCAACAAGATAACGAAAGGTCAGGCGGTGAGAGGTGATCAATTAAATGTGATATGCATCTGCCCATACGATACACAGGAACATATTAAGTGCAGAAATGGTGTTGTGTAGTGAGCAGTTCCCTTTCTTCGTAAACAGTTTTGTTTACCGGTAACTTAATTGCTACATCTATCACAGTCATAACATTTTAACTAAATATCTGTACCTGGTTGGAATAGTACTTCAAGCATCTATGATTATCTTAATAGAATTACTTGTTTTTATTCATTTCATCACTATTTTTACATTATGAGAAAAGAGCTTTCTTTGACAAATTTTACATAGCGAAAGCTCATTACAAAGTGAGTATAATCAGCTTGAAACATGTACATGTATTATGCTCATTTGAAAAAATTAACAAATTTGAATAACTTTGTACAAAATTGATTCAAGCCTTATGCTTTGGCTAGACTCGTTGTATCTTTTATAAACTAAGTAGTTATAAAGGGCAAAGAATAGGTAGCCATTCACTTGTATTCCATTGTAACATTTGCTTTTAGGGTCCTCTAATTAAATAGGTCATTGTAATATGTGTAAACATAACTGCCAAATAAAAAAAATACTTTGATTCAGCTTTTCAATCATACATAAACAATTTTTCCTCTAAAATTTGAAGCACTATTTAATTTCCCTCATGGTCTCTACTTGAACCAGCAACCCAGCTAAATCTTTTGGGTACATGTATTTCATTGTCCTCTCCATATTCTGTATCAACACAAATACAAGCAAGCTCTTATGTTTGGCATAGTATTTATCATATCAGACTTCCTAAACAACAAAGCTTACATATAAGGAAAACATGTTCACATCTACTAAAGAAAGTACAGACCAGGGGGGTGTTTCACAAAACTTGTCATCAGTGACAAATGGCAGTTTTTGTTATAAGCTACTGAAATCCTTGCTTCTGATTGGTTATCAGCAGAGATGTCACTGATTTTTGTCATTTGTCGTTGAAAAAAGGCTTTTTTAAACACCCTCCTGGATGGTATGGATGAATAAAATTTACTCTCACAAAGCTTAGCATTCAAAGTGAAATTTAAGTGTCTGTTAAATGTACCTTCTAAAATTAATAGTTGCAAAACTTGAAAATTTAGAAAGTGATATCAAATAGTTCCACGACCGGCCAGAAGGGTCTGATTTTTTTTCTATTTCATTTGATGCAAACAAATAGTGTATGATGTATGTACGAGAGAGAGAAAGAGAGAGAGAGAGAGAGAGAGAGAGAGAGAGAGAGAAAGAGAGAGGGAGAGAGATAGAAAGAGGGGGGGGGGGAGAGAAACTGCCATTGAGTGGCAGTGTATCACATGCTACCATCTGTTTCTAATTGGAGGTGGGGGCAAAAGAATAACTGGTGTAATCAATCATAACGATTGATCACTGGCCTACACAACAGAAATGCTATCCTTTCAGGTATTAAATCCAATACATTAATTTGATGAGGGAAAACAAATGTACTACAGAAAGAGAAGTGGAATGCATTTACTGTTTTATCATGGATCTAACAAGTATAATTACAAGCTATGTACATGTATGAACCAGCCTTAACAAGTTTGTTTTCAAGATAAAAATATGAAGTGTAGAAATCATATCCCAGAATGTGCCCCCTTGACCAGCTGCAGACTAGTGAATATAAACATTGGACAACGCTTTCTTGGTAGGCAACCTGGACAATGGCTTTATATGGACAGTTGGTCTGGAAATGTGCAGGTCTGAAAATGTGAGGGGGCGAGTGACCAGTGGTGAAAATGAAAGTACATAACAGTGTGTATGGGTACATGTACAATTGAAGGCTGAGAGAGTGATATAAACCTGTGAACAATGCAGCTTGCTCTGTCACTTATTAACCACAGTTTGGTAAGGTAGGTTTTAATTAATCCAGCCAACCCTTGTCGTGTCTGGTTTGTAACTGACATCGCCCATTGTAAGCGATCATGCCCTGGGCATGCGTATATACTGTTGTTCATTACTATCCCTTTACTAGGTCTGCAATCTTTCACACTTACCAACTAAACACTCAATAAGAGACCAATGAAATAGATCCAATCCTGATAAAGTGATACCATTCTAGTATTTTTCAATACCTTCTTTCATATTCTTGAAATCTTAGAAAGACATTTCAAACAAATCTATCACTTTATTAAACTGAAAAATTACATGAACACATCAAAGTACACACAACTTTACAAACAATACTAAATGCATGCAAGCATACCCAAAATATAGGACAAGCAAATTTGATGCTAACTTTTACATCAACCTGAGTCAGTAAATTCATCTTTCTCTCTCTCTTTCCCTCTGTGGAACATAAGTAACAGGACAGACTCCTGGCACAAGCTTTTCTGACAGAATGATGAACATTGTACTGGAGTAATTTTGAGAAAATCAAAATGTAACAATTTTTACAGCAGGCATCTTTGTGGGATCAAATAAAAAATAAAAAATAATTGATACCTGTCTGTCTCTAAGCGCATACAAACTTTAATTCAACTATGTCTCTGAATTCCCCTTTGTGAACATGCCACATGCGGTGTACAAGTACATACAGCCTCATTGCAGACTTTGTTTTTTCTTCTATGAAAAGATTTAGGGCCTGGTTTTGTAACTTATTGAGGTCCACAACGTGACAGAGAGTGAACTCTCCCTTTCAGCCCATCCCCTTGAACTTGTGGAATGCTATCCTGGAAAAATCAATGTGACGTCAAATTATCTGGCAGTCTCCCCCCTATCGGCCCCAGCCTTGCCGCCACGTCACATACGAAACCCAGTCCATCCAAGCCTTTATGCATATACACCCCAGGACGTCATACTCCAACTAGTCAGAAATCCTCATCGAGTTATGGGCTTGTTTACGGATTCTCCCCAGATACCGGTAGAGCAGATAATATGAACGTCCATGAAGACAAGTATATTGCTTTGCAGAAGAAAAGTAGCTGGGTGGGATGATATTTTAAAGATGGGTTCACAAGTTGAGGGCGATAATCTTTAATTCTCCCGGTAATAGCTGCAATGTCACTATATATCACATTAGTGAGACATCCGATGACAAATTTGTTATGAAAAGTGTGAACAATATTTTGATAGTTTATTAATTTCATGACAATACAAGGAAACGCTACAGTAAAGTGTTACTTTTGAGAAGTCTGCCAAACTCGACTTCTGTCTATTCCAGTTTAACACTGGATCATTTTCTTTTCCTTTTTAAACTTCTTAATCTTAAGGGATTGAATTGGCTCTTAATGTGTTTTTAATGTTACCAATGTATTTCAATTTATGCATGTCTTTCTCCGGAACCCCTCATTCACCTTTTATACATAGTTGCATCTCAATTAGATGGAATCCTCTTTGCATATAAGTAGCTGCTATGTTATACAAGCCTCTGGAAAGCTGTTAAGTCATCAAGACCAACTTCTGTTCAAGAACTACATGTATGCATAAAGTTGATAAACAGGTCTATTCACGATGGCCCCTAAATTTAAAAAGAGGTATTCCACAATGATATTCCACAAAGATATATTTTGGACCTCTAATAATAATAATAATAGGAATTTCTATAGCGCCGTCTATCTAGAAATGCTATTCCGAGGCGCACTAATTATTACCCCGGCTTTAGCCTACCTCCCATTACAGCTGCCTCTATAATCTCATCACCATGACTTGGTAAAGTGGAAGCGTGAATGGCACTTATAATCATATTTATTCATTACTTCACAATTACTGATCTCCCATCTTCACACATATTTACAAATGTATCAATGATATATTTGATCATTGTGTAGTCAGTGTAGATGAGAGATTTCATTCATTGTAAAATAAAAAGTGAAAATAGTTTAATACTAGTCTCTAAGAGATAAAATTCATAAAAATCATGAAAATCTGGATTGATTGTCAATGCAAAGCTTATGGTAAATCTTTTCATCAACCTACATGTAGTATGACATGAGCATATCCCATCTCATGATACAAGAAGATATCACATCAAAGACAGCTGCATCTTTGGTTCGATCCTCAGATTGCATTTCTAAACCACACCATTGCTGCATGATCACCCCTCCCCCTGTCTCTCTCTCTTTCTCCATCCATCCCTCTCCACACCCCCTCCCCCCCCCCCCCCCTCTCTCTCTCTCTATGACTATCTCTGTATCTCTTTACCTACCCTCTATCATGTATATCTTAGCATTATGAAATACTGTCTTCAACTCTATCTCACCTTCATGAGATGTCTTATGACATTTACGGTTTACCTAGGAAGCTTTATGAAAGGTTAGAAGTCGGTCCCAACTGATTTATTATCTTTAACAGAAGAGAGGTAGACATTGCATAATAAATAATCCCACAGCAAAGTTTATGGGCAGTACCAACTAAATTCATTCACAACTGCGCAGTAGGCTTATGTTTTCACGCTATGATACTTTATTCAATCCAACCTAATAAGAAGTTCATTTGATCAGATGCTCTATTACATCTTGATGGTCTTGTTTTAACTTTATTATCTAGAATTTTGATATCTGTGCATTTACAACAAAAAATATTGCTTAAGCTAATTTTTTAAGCTGTATGTCTACTACCACCAATTCTTCTGGTGCTCAAATTGAAAGTAGCACTAGCCACACCTACATGTACACAGCTAGTGAAAGGCAATGTCCAACAAATCTACTCTCACATTTATGCAGAATTTAAGTAAACACAGGAAGTGAACCGTGCTGCTCAGTTTGTCTTGTACATCCCATTGCCATCAATGATGAAAATGACCCGACATCCATGATTTGTTTTCAGAACTGATAGCCACACGTAGTGATATACATTGACAGGCTGTGTAAATATCATACCCAGCATTGCATGGTCACGTGATAATCAGGGGGGTTCAATGAGAGGTTGGGGGCGGCGGTGAGCAGACCTTTCTGGTCTTGGCCAGATGAAACCGGTTCCCAGGGTCCCATTTCAATTGGTCTACCACTAGACTGTCAAATGTTCAAAGATGGCGAGATGGACCTACATGTACACCAGGAACTTGTACTTGTAGACTTGTTCCTGCCCAGTACTTGCAAAGATATTGGTTCCAAAAGCCCCCCCCCCCAAAAAAAAAAAAAAAAAAAAAAAACGGAAATATTCATAAATGCGCTTGCAACTGTGGTTTTCGAAAACATTTGGATGACACTGATACACATTCAGAACTCTTGCCATAGAAACTGTTTGTTCCGATGCAAAGTCACATTATGTGGACCGTCTTTAGTCCAGTAGTATGAAACATAACGGGCCGGTATAACAGGGCTTGACAAAGCATGCACCTGGGACACAGAGGTACCCAAAATCTTTAACTTTAAGTCTAAGTCTGGACCCTATACACCTCAAGGTACTTCATAGTCATACTGCAATACAAAGGAAAGGGCACATACCTTGGCAATAATTTCTTGGATGAGAAGGTAAACAAGATCATCTGATTTCAGCTGGTTGCATAAAATAACTAAAACTGTGTTGATAAACAAAAGTGAAAGTTTAAATCAAATGTATGAAAGTTATTTAGACTTCTCAGATTAAAAAGAGAAATTTGAGACACACCTTCTTGAAATTTTAATATAAAATGACATCCAGCTCAATGATTTTAAATCCAGCAGTCAAATCCTCCTAAAATCATAATTACAAGCAAAGGATATGTTCAATTGAATCCTGCATTGCTTCCCGTTAAAATTATGGAATCATTTTTCTAAAAAGCAGAGACTGCATTTCAATCTTAGATCAAAATTATATATTGACTACTTGCTGTAACTGCCTAATTCCTGTAAACTTATTACAAGAACTAACCAGTTCCCCTGGGAATGAAATGTTCAATACTCACTTTCGTTTGCCACAGTCGTTACATTGTCATCTGACAGCGCCAGCAGATCTAGTGATAATGTAAGAAAATACCAAACAATCAAATTTGTAGAGGGGAGGCTTTTGTCTTATTGAGACTTTAGAAAGAATGGCCTCCAAAATCAAATATCACAAAATGATCCCTAAATTCTTTTTTTAGGGAAGTTTATCAACATCTACATAAAGACATCTTTGCTGACAAACTCCAGATTTATGGAAACATGTCAGCTTCAATCGCGTAGCCAGGATTTTATTTTAGGGGGGGAGGGCAGTAGTGAGCACGCAAAGCATGCGAAGCGCACTCCCTAGGGGGATGGGTGCAGGGAGGGGGAGGGCGAAGCGAGGAAGCTTTGACGTTTCATTAAATTATTAGAGAAAGAAGACGATTCGTTGTACTGTTCTCGACTCTTAATCCTTGTCTAAATTCAGTTTCTTTTGACGTTTCATTAAATTATTAAAGAAAGAAGACGATTCGTTCTCGACTCTTAATCCTTGTCTAAATTCAGTTTCTTTTGACGTTTCATTAAATTATTAGAGAAAGAAGACGATTCATTGTACCGTTCTTGACTCTTAATCCTTGTTTGAATCAAGTTCCCCTTCCTCCCGCTTTGACGTTTCATTAAATTATAAGAGAAAGAAGACGATTCGTTGTACCGTTCTCGACTCGCATAGCGGGGAAGCTCTGACGTTTCATTAAACTATTAAAGAAAGAAGACAATTTGTTGTACCGTTCTCTTCTCTCAATCCTTGTCTGAATTCAGTTTCCCCCCTCCCGCTTTGACATTTCATTAAATTATTAGAGAAAGAAGACGATTCGTTGTACCGTTCTCGACTCTAAATCCTTGTCTGAATTCAGTTTGCCCCCTTCCGCGCGAAAGCTTTGATGTTTCATAAATTATTAGAGAAAGAAGACGATTCATTGTACCGTTCTCGACTGTTAATCATTTTTCTTCCTACACCCTCTTCCTTTCTTCTTTCTCTTTTCTTTTTTTTTGGCCGGCGTTTTTTTTTTTTTTTTTTGGGGGGGGGGGGGGGGCGACTGCCCCCATTGGGTTTGCCATACTCGTTTGGACTGTTTGAACATTTGCTGTAAATATGGTCCATTACCATTAACCCCCTACCCAGAATGATCTAGCCACGTCCACTGCGAGGCGGTTAATGCATCAGCACTTTTGCCTGCGGTGAGTAAGCAGAATCAGACAGTAGACTAGATCTAGATATGACCAAATATTTTTGAAATTCAATAGATTATTTGTCACTGATTTTTTTTTGGTATGAAATGTTTGTCACCTCAACTTGCCAGTAGGCCTATGTGAATCTTTGCAATTGCCTGAGCAACAAAACTAGGTAGCCTAGATTCTAGATCTAAGTTAGATCTAACAGTTAGACTCTAACTTGTTAGTCTAACAGTTAGGCCTAAGGACGGGTGTCAAGAAGATTTTATTTTTAGAGAGAGGAATCTAACTGGATCGTGAGCCAATTCACTTCAAAGATCTTCATTTCCATTTCAGAAAGTAAATTATTTTCATACTGGAAAGAACGAACATTTAATTGTAATGTTAAAGTCTCAGATTTCAGTTTCACTCAAACGAATCAGTCACAACACAAGTACAGCCACACAAGCACGGACAAGTACACAGCCACAGGCAGGGCACACGCCGTGCACATGCGCTGCATGCGGCCAGCTAAAAGGGGGAATTTCACCAAGTCCCACTCCCAGTTAGATCAACCGGTTAGTGTGTAAAGGAAGAAAGAGAACAAAAATCATACTAAAAATGGTCCGAAGCAAGTGTTCCAGCACCTCCTCATCGTCAACCAGTAATTCCCAGATTTCATTTCGAGAGCTGCACGATAGCAAACCTAGCAATTCTCCGAGAAAATACTTTTTCTTGATAACGAGTTCCTCTCGATTGTCAAAATTCTCGGCGATGCACGCAATGCACAGCAGAGACTGTGGACGGATGCCGTGTACAGTCCAAGTGGAGTCGTGATTTTGGTGGTTTTCACCAAAAAGAGACAAGCTGTTCACTTCTGCCATCACTCAGCATGGTCCATAATTAATGCTCAGCAACATACGATTAATTTGAGATTCATTATATTACATCAAATGCAAGTTTTTCTTTCTATTTTGATGACTTTGACCTTTGCCCCGTCGCGTCCGACGGCTTGATTTTTTCGGAAAAGCAGTACCGATAAAATCGATATCACTAATAATGCTATCGAATATATTCCATTAAAGTCATTCGTCTGTATCTGATTGGTCGAAAGTTTTACGAGTCAAAGCTGATTGGCTAAATGCTGATTGGTTTTCTTACAGGTGTCTGCTAGTGTCGTGTGGTGCCGATATTGACACAGGCATGTTGCTTAACCCCATCTAGATTTAATTAACAACTGAGATAAATTGTTGAATGATTAGAATTTAGGGGCAATGAAATTGTACACACGAAAAGATAGATAAACAGAAGGTAACAATAAAGAATTAGAAATAGGCCTATACTTGATTGAGTAAGGTAGCTCTAACATAATGTAGAATTCAGGGTCTTAAT
>JAVYIG010008585.1:0-10000 GCA_035222895.1 Strongylocentrotus droebachiensis
CGAGGTCCCCCTCCATTTGCTCGGTACTAAAACAATCAGAAATGTCTTCTTTTTTTCCTCAAGAAAATCTTCAATCATACATGTACATGTACATGCACCTTAATAATTATTGCAAATATGTTTCTATAGCAAATATTTTATGGACAATCTATTCCATCATCAATAACTTAGAAAATGAAAGTTTGAGACATTTTCTGTAAAAATCAAATTTTAGAGGACCTCGCAAGATATGTCCTAGTGTTGCCAAATTGTCTTTCACTGATGAAAACTTCAATAATTCATAACTTTCCTAATTTTAATCGGATATTGCTCAAACTTTCACTGATATGTTTTTCTCGTTTTCTGTTTTGATTTGATTAAAACCAGCTAATTATCGTAATGTACTTTCTCTTTAAAGAAAAGCGCTTGATGGAGGTTGGGGAGTCCACCATGACCTCAAATTGATACGGATAAAGTAGGACAATTAATATAAAGGTCAATGGAAGCTTGAGCGAATTTCTAAAAGAGTGTTGCTGTCTAATATGAACTTTCATTTCAGTCTCGAAGTGAGTTAAGATAATTATTAATGTTTTTTTTTAATTATTTTTATTATCAGCAATATCTTAACATGTTAAAAGTAGATTTAAAAAAATATATTCAGTGAGTTAATATTTCCGTTTTATTGGGTATTTTATTACAATTAGATTCATCTATATATGATATTCCAAATTTGTGTAGTATTTTTCATATTTGTTATCATACTATGTTTTGTGTATTTATATGGAGTCTTCCTGATAGTTACAAATACAATATGTTTTGATGAATTCATTAAACCATAGAGTCGGACCTGAAACCACCTGTCAGTATTTTGACCTTGTCAGTTTTAAGAGGTAACAAGTTAATCTGAAAGTATAGTACATCAATTTAATTTTCCTTATTAATTTGGAAATGAATTGTTTCTTGTATTATCTTTATACAGGTTGACCTTTACTATCATCGATTTCAGCACATGTCCATTCGGGGTAAGAGATTGGTTTGCAACCTATTAAGGATAATTACAATCAGTGGTTCGGGTCTAGCTGCTGATGGGGGCATTGGTGTCACGGGGCAGGGGGGGGGGTGGTCACAACAACATTTCCTATGTGGTTGAGAAGTGAGAGAACAAGGGCAAGTAAGGGCTAGCCTATAATCTAGGCGGAGTGCCGAGCTTTTTTCTTTGCTGCTAGACTAACCCTAAGCAGAACGTCTGATACGGCGAGACTACGAACCGTGAGTCGCGAAAAGCAGAACGTCTGATACGGCGAGACTACGAACCGTGAGCCGCTTCGCGACTCACGGTTCGTAGTCTCGCCGTATCAGACGTTCTGCTTAGGGTTAGTCTAGCAGCAAAGAAAAAAGCTCGGCACTCCGCCTAGATTATAGGCTAGTAAGGGGCGGGATGGGATGAAGTGGTACTTATCTTCTTTCACGTTGCCTTTAAAGAGAAAGACAGATATTCGAAAACAGATTTCTATTTTTCGAATAAGAATGCATCTAATTAAAATGAAGTGGATAAATAGAGCTTCTATTTGATTTATCAATTTATCTATCATTGTGTAGTGTAATATTATAGAGATATCGACTGCTTTGAGAGGCCTGGCTGTTTTATATGCTCAAGGGAACGCGCGCAGATCCTTCCATGACCCCGAGGCGCGCCGGCCTGGGTGGGCGCGCGCAGCGCATGGCAGGATCTGCTAGTTCCCGAAAACATATACAGCAGCCAGGCCTCGAATTATTAGAGCAGTCGATATGTCTTTTATATACCGAATTGAATCAAAAATATATCAAGAATTCGTATCTTGTTCTTTTATTGAGTAAAGATTGGTCAAAACATCACGGAAAATTTGAATAAGCGGGGGGGGGGGGGGGGGGGGGAAGAGGAATTTTTTTTTTTTGGGGGGGGGGGTCTCTGAATTTGAAAATTTGACATTTTGCTCCGTTGAGGAGGGGGTAAGGTCTATTTTTTAGGTCAACCATGGGAATAATTTTTTTTTTTTTTAATAATAAAAAAATAAAAAAATCCAAAGGGGGGGGGGGGGGGTTTACACACAAAAAATACCAAGGCGCGTACACACGGGGGGGGGGGTACCCCCCCCCCCCCCCCGTGTGTACGCGCCTGGTTGAACGTGATCTTAGACCAAGTGTCGGGTTTGATTAGTATACTCCAGGGCCCCGTATTATAAAGAGTTGATATCAATCGCAACTATGTGCATAAGAGATGGGAGACTGCAAACTTGCGATTGATTGGAGGACTTACGATTGGGCCCTCCGGGACTATTCTCAATTTTCTTGGCAACGTGCGCGCCCACTCATGGAATTACGCACGGATACACACTGAGAATTTGTTTTTTTATTTTGTGGTATGTGAATTCGTGCGGCGAGCGCGCGCGTGCACGCACTCAGAAGGTAAAATATTAAAAATCGGTCAGAATCTGGGCTCTGTTTATGAATAACAAATGCTAAATATCTATCACAAATTCGCTCTCAACCAATCAAACGCCATGATTTTAGTAGCTTACAGTAGTAACTGTAACTGTAATTTGTTATTAATAACAAGTTTTATGAAACGGGGCCATGGTCTAGGACTTGGTCAAGATGGTTGTGTGGGATTATAAGATTTTTTTCCCCTCATTTTTAGACGGAAGTAGGCGATATACAAGGAGCTGTAGACTTACCTGTTGTCTTATCTCTTATTGGGCTCGAAATTTACTTCATCAGAAAGACAGTGCGCATGTGCAGACGATTTCTTACTACATATCAGGTAACCATGGGAACGTGTATTGCTATTATGTGTATACTTTGAACGATTCTCAATGATTATCTCAATGAACTCGTAATTCTATCTGAATTATTTCAATGATTTTAGATTTTTCTTTAAAGGCCGTCTGTACTAGTTTGGCTAAGACGGATTAGACATGTGCACCCAGGGAGGTCACTGACAGGTGGCTATCTCATCAACTCGGCTCTCAATTAACTTACGAAAAAGAGGATCATGGGGGACCAATGGTCAACTATAGGCATTGTTTTCTATATAAAGGGAACAAGTAGATACACGTAGTACAGTGGGGCTTCAAGGAAATATAAGGTCTAATCTCTGTTTTAAAGAAGATGTTCTTCCCAATGCAATGATATATAATGAAGAACTTAATAAACAAAAATATATTGCAGTAATTTACATTAAGCTATATGTAAATACGCATGTAAAGATTAGTCGTGAGTCTCAGAGTGGAATAAAATATGTAGACATAAGTTTGTTATCTGATGGCATATCTAAAGTGACTAGTGACATGTCATGTGTGAAATGCCCATTTCCTATTACGAAATAGGAAATTAGCACGAGCAACGCTGAAATACATTACAGATGTAAATACTACTACTACTACTACTATTATTATTATTGTTTTTTGTAATCTTTTAATATCATTATCATCATCATCATCATGAACATCGTCTTCATCATTATTATCATTTTTATCATTATGAAAAGTTTTGGAAATACATACCCAACAACAGTTTAAGGTTTGGATACCGATCAGGGTTTTTACAGAGTGTGACTCAAAGCCAACCCTCACTATTCTGAGCAACAACATACGAAGAAAACAACCAACCAGCCAATCAGTGGTGTACAGGTCTAGGACTTATTAAACAAAGAGGCAGCAAAAATTCGAAGATGACATGATACTATACTGGGTCCTCATGGAAAGAGGGGGGGGGGGGGGGGGGCATACACCTCCACTCAATTATATATTTCTTTATTAGTAACCAAACTTTCAGATGATCATCGCTCGTTCTCTGACGTGTATTCAAAGGTCCCATTTGCACACACAGAGGCAAGTAACACATGCAACAAGTTGAAATGGACAGACGGTTTTATGGTGACAAACGAGACGATATTAATCACTGAGCTGTGCTAGAAATACAATCAACATTGAACATACACATATAGATGTACAGTACACGAAGTTTATTCGCGTGAAATATGTGCTTTTGATATCCATATTGATGCTTCTTTTTAATTTTCCATTCAACATCCAGCGTGAAATGCAGTTTGAGGAAACCCACTACTGCGTTCGAGTTCGGTATCTGTTGTTGCCCGCCACCGCGTGGGCAAGGTAAGAACTTGGCAAACGTTTGAAGTTTTATTTGATTAAAAAGCTATCAAACTTTTGACTGAAAGGTACCTGTAATTATTTTGAGCACACGATTTGCATTGCCTTTAAAAATTTATGCTAAGAACTGTGTCTCACTTGGCAATACGCGAATTCATGCACAACCGGAAATTTACCCGGATGGTGCTAAAATTATTGCCTCGCAAGATCAATTTCAAGTGTGCTTATTAACAGTAGGTCTACAAGTCTAATTCTCGGCAAAATGTAAAGACATTTCGTCCATATGTTTTTGTGTTTCGTAGTGTCTAAATGTATAACAAATGGGTTTTGGATGCTTTCAGGTTTGTTCTTTTCTCTTTCTCTCTCTCTCTCTCTCTCTCTCTCTATCGGTCGATCGAGCGACCGACCAAACTATACATGTCTTGAATTTAAAAAAAATGTCCCTCGGTACCTAAAGTTGTGTGTTCTTGTGCACTTTTCTTAAGCAGTACTTGTCCTTTTCAACACTGAGACAGCTTGTGGTAATAATTGTAATAATACAAATTTCCAATAAACACACACACAAAAAAACAACACAAAAATGATGGGTGTCTAATAAATAGTTATGGTTATGTTTTTTGTGTTTATTTATTCGTTCAAATTCCAGTAGGAACCAGTCAGGCGGAGCAGTAACAACCCTTTTCAGAAGATTTTATCCAAACATACCAGGTAAACTTTCTTTTTTTTCTTCTTCTTCTTCCTTTTAAAATTCTTTTTTGATTTTGATCTAAAGTCATAAGTTAATTGCTGAATGAGTTATGTTATATTGACATGGCGTACTTATAAATGTTGTAGGCTCACTGTTGAAGTTTTGTTATTTGTTATTTTTAAAAGGAAAATATTGTCTGCTGATATGTTTAAAAAATGATATATCCATGAATCTAACTGTTCGTTTTCACTTACATACTCTCATTCACACACACCCACACCCGCACACACACATTTATGTAAAATAAATATATTTCTTATAATATCATTGATATCTTTCCCCTGTTTTTATGAGTAACATAAATCGAGATTTAATTTGAAATTGATATTAAAACTGAAATTCGATTGACTTCCAAAGTTCAGGTGAGAAGCGGCAACGCTTTTATTGCAACAACTTATGTATATCTATAATTATTTATGTACTTACTAATGAGGTGTCCTCACTCATTTCCATCCCATTCTATTTATATTTCAGGATTCAAGTATTCTACTCGTATCGTTTGCACAGTTGGTCTCGCTGTTGCCTGCATGTATCAAGTAGGTACCCCCCCCCAACAAAACAAAAAGGCAAAGAAAGAAAGAAAATTGATTGAATTGATTGATTGGTAGTTTATTTATATTCAGTATGACAGTACATATCATCGCAAAAAAAAAATGAATTTCTAACATGGTTACATACTATCATACACAGGTAAAAGGGATCGTCACAAACAAAGATTGTGCTTCATTGGAAAGGAAAAGAATTGGATATCAGGGTTTTTGAAGAAAAAAATATTCATAATTATTTGCAATTTTTGACTCAATATGAAAATATATTTGAAACAGGATCAAGTAGTGATCAATATCGTAGCATTTGGAGAGACTTTTCTTGTAGAAAAAAAATGTCATTAGCTTGACAGATCACTATTTACAATGATAATAAATGATTTGGATTAATTGCATTCTTTCTGTCATACTTTACCTTTTGTGTTGACAGATGATTTCATTTCTTATCAGTTGACAGCCGTATCGTAAAAGCCTTCTTTAATAGAAACAGTCCTTCTGTTTAAAGAAATTAATGTTGATCGTAAACAATGCAAAATTTGAACATATTAAGTGACAGCCTTTAATGGTTTAATTCAAGAGGGATTACCGATTCTGACAATTAGCATACTTAATGTTTATTATTGTAATGGGACACGGAGGGAATCAAACTCAATTCGTACATGTTTATATCATAATTATACAGATCTGTGCTTATTACATCGCGGCTATGCGGCACTTTTTTAAAACGATATGAAAAACCGCCGATTTTACATGGTGAGTATTAGACACTGCTTTAACGGAAAATTTAGGTAATTGATATCATTAGCAAATTTAAAGCTTAATCATGTCATGTTCTATCATTGTATCGATGTAACCGATGTAGGAACCATAGCTTATCTTTACATAATTCGTGTTTGGTATATCTACTTTGGTACATAATGTGACTAAAGGAAGGAACACATGATATATGCCAAACCTATATTTCAAGCAATGCCAATGGAAATAATGTTTTTCTTACAGCTGTTAACTTTTCAGCCACCTTTTATGCCTCCTGTATTGTGGCATTTGTCATCGCTGTCACGAACAGTTTCTTCACTCTGCGTAACTACAGGTAACATATAAAACTGTCATGGTGTAATAATGATAAGGGTGACGACGATAATGATGATGATTATGACGACGATGAGGATGATGATAATGATGATGACGACAATACTGATGATGGTGGTGGTGATTATGATGATGATGATGATGAAGATGAAGATGATGACGGTAACGATGATGACTATTCGCCACTAGTATGATGTCATTAACGCATTTTAAGGAGCATAGGTGATGTAGTTTACATGGAAATATGAGCTTGACAAAAAGTTGCTTTAAAGGTACTATGTCCCATTTGCAGGCCAAAAAAATGAAAAAGCTAAATTCCAACTGCATTTAAAAGATAATACTAATTTAGAACTTCCCTAAAAAAGGTGGGGCTTGAAAATGTCTTCAATTGGGAAAATAACGACTATTAGTTGTCAAATCGACTTTACGGCTATAGAGCCCAAAAGTAATAGTTTTGATTTTCAGACAATTGTACCGAATGGTCATACGTTTTATGCTGAGCAAAGATTCAATCAGTTTAATCTTGGCCATCACAAGAAGTAGGTTATTGATGTAGACAAATGTTCATGTACCCTTTACAACTCTTTTCATGTATGTTATTACCAAAGAAGAAAAAAAGCCAGTCAGTCACTCAATAGTGTCTGACAGTGAAACGGATTTCCTTGCATAATTTGAATATGAGGACACTGCTAACGTTTAAATTTCACAGCTAGGACATACATGACATATTCATACTTCCTGCAAAGTTCTACAGAATTTGAGGTTGGCTGCAAAAGGGACATAGTACCTTTAAGTGAAGTCAAACAAATTGTAGGAACTGATTATTCATATTTTCTGGGAGCAGTCAAATGTTATATTCTTTCAAGTTCATCAATTCAGTCCTTTGTTCCTTCTTCTTCTGTAACCATTTAGTATCTTTAAAATGAAACTTTGTAAATCATAAGCCACGATGGCATACAACGTTTAATTAAGTGCAATTAAATATCTCCCTACCTTCAATATGCATGTTGTAGGAACAACACACGTGGTCTCTGGAAAGGCAATTTCCCCTTGACCAACATACAGCAAAAACCCCCTAAAGTTGTGGTGAGTTGTCTAGTAACTTTTAAAGAATATAATATTGTAAGCAGAGGTTAAGGTTCAGTTGTCGTAAAATGAAAAATAGTTTGTGAGCTTCCTCTTTCGTTCTTAATATCAATTTTTTTGAGGAATATCTAGCATGGTATGGCTTACACAATCGATTGCTCTGCAAATGCACTTATAACGAGAAATAACTATTAAGAAATTGTCATGCCATAACTGTCTATAGTCCCATATATTATTTTTTTCTGAATTGGGTAAGTTTTTTTTCCTTTCGATTTTTCCAAATCCTCACGCCATAGGCCTACAGTATTATGTATTACATAACAAATATCTTATCCGTATTAAAGCTTCACGACAATTTCCTTTTACGAGGTAATCAGCCATTTCGGACATGGGACATGTACAAATATCCGTCTCACAATTTTTTTTCAGCTCTCGGCTTTGAAGTTTAGTGGATACACCATCGCCTTTCTCATCTCTGGTAAGTACTTGTTTTAACAAAAGTCATGTTGTAAGATAATAAAAGACAAATATGTAAGCAAAACAACATAGATGAGAATGGATAGTCTTCCCCGTGGTGCTGTATGAAAGTCAATGCTGGACAGTAAAAAGAAAAGCAAAAACAGAGAGAACGAAATTAGACTCATTTGAAATAATTATAAAGATGCCCGCATGCCTGCCTACCGGTCAATAGTCTTTTAAAAGATGCCCGCATTCCCCGGTGAACGGGCCACATAAACAATTTTGATGAGATCCCCATTTATTTACGTGTACAAATTTCTATGTGCGAGCGCGGATTCAAAATACAATGCAGTGTGTGTGCGATTCCCGAATGATTGTAACATTCAGGCAACTTTCCAGCATAGATTTACAGACAGTGTCATAGATTTATGTGATGTTTTAACCATTCTTTACTTAAGAAAAGGATAAGGTAATAATTCTTTGTAGATTTTGAATTCGGTATAGGCCTATAAAAGATATGAAGACTGCTTTGATATTCGAGGCATATTTGTTTTTGTAGGCTGTCGAGTACCATACATCCTGCCATCACCCCTCGGCACGCCGCGGGGCGATAGCAGGATTCAACGTCCCCTTGAGCCTAAAAAACAACTTTTATAATTCCCTTTATTCTGTAGAACTTTGCAGGAATTAAGAATATGTTTGTTTGTTTTATTTATTCACCATGTACAACAATTGTTTACAGATAATACAAATCAGTCCATGGGGTCACCAGGAGTCCGGAACGACTGGATGACCCCTAACAACAACAGGGTGCATACTTGCACAGGACAGAGAAGCTTGGAGAGGGTTTGTCCATGGGGTCACCAGGAGTCGGGAACGACTGGATGACCCCCAACAATAACAACATGTCATCAAGACAGGAATGCATACTTGCACAGGACATAGTAGCTTGACGAGGGTTTGTCCATAAGGTCCCCGGAGTCGGGAACGACTGGATGACCCCTAACAACAACAACATGTCATCAAGATAGGGGTGCATACTTGCACAGGACAGAGTAGCTTGACGAGGGTTTGTCCATGAGGTCACCAGGAGTCGGGGATGACTCGCCGGCACCAAACAACAACAACAACACCCACCTCATTTTCCTTCTGTAGAGGGCGCATGAGCTTTCTTCTAAATTTCATGTTGTCAATAAATGTGAAGAATTTGAATACATATATACTCCATTCCCCCACCCCTCCTCAACTGCCCCCACCCCGATCCCCTCATCGGCTTCTGTTACCTCTATAAATGTATCACGAGCTTTACAGGGAAGGTATTTTTTCACAAGTTTATATGATCTTCTAATTCTCTTTACTTTTCACTCTTGAATTTTTTTCATCAGGATTCATTATTCTACAAGTTATGGTCTGGGCATTATTCATCGTACTCGAGTTTCTCCTTCGTTACGCCTCATTTGGGAAGCTGATGAGAGAAGACTGGTATCTACTCGTATCATTTTTAAGTTTATGTTTTATATCTTGGCCTGACATTTTAGTCACTACCTTCATAAAAATGTATATACATCATTCATTGTAACCGTCAACCGTATAAACAAAAACAAAAACCTTCATTTTGCTGAGTGGGGATTCCCAATCTTACTCTTATTATTTGAATTGATATAACTTGAATATATTTAGAGGATTATTTTGTGATTATAGGTGATGAAAAAAAGAATATTGCAAATATTTAAAAAGAGATCTAAATAGATTGGTTGACAATGCATACCGTCCTACATTGTATTTATTCTTCTTCTCTCACTGTCTCTCTCCCTTTCTCTCTCTTTCTCTCTCTCTCCCCGTTCGACGGTGTGTGTGTGTGTGGGGGGGGGGGGGGTTGGAGGTGACAGTGCCCCCATGACGCGTTAGTTATGCCACTGATGGTTTTTATATTTTATTCCTGTGAC